>CM067322.1:7205875-7338375 GCA_034231615.1 Meghimatium bilineatum | reverse complement strand
TAATCCATGATATTGGTATTAATGTAGAATCATGGGAAGAGGATGTCATGGATTGGGAAAGAAGAGGATGTCATGAATTGAGAAAGAAAAGGATGCCATTAGTTGGGAAAGAAGAGGATTTCATTGGTTGGGAAAGAACAAGAATGTTACAAAGAAACTGTAGAATGTGATAGCTGTTCATTCAAGAGTTGCACATCTAAGAAGACACAAAACATCCGATTTCTACAAGATGACCAAGGATTCCTTGTACATACTGTATGTACATACTGTGCAACACTTTTTTTTTACTCTAATTGCTCCTGTAACATCCATCAGCGCTATGGATCGTACATTGTGTTTGTTATAGTTCACAAATAATACTACCTTCTGGAATGTCGGAAAGTTGCATACTACGTAAGATCTGTGTTGTACGTCATAACCACCCTGCATAGTAGATTATATTTCTTATAGCGTAACAATAGTACTATCATCTGGAGAGACGGAAAGTTCCTTATAGTACTAGTAATCGGAAACTAACATTCCAATAGATTCATGTATTTGTTTTTCTTATTGAAATTTAGTTTCCAGATTAAATTTATATATTTATTTTCCATTTACTTTTTTTTAAATTGACAATTTGTGTCCGTGTGTTATTTCATTTTTCTGTGATATTAATTGTGCGTTACCAGTCTAACATATTGAATATATATGAAGTTAGCTTCTCAAACAGAAATATGTTCTAGTTAGACTAGAATATTTATAGTTTTTCTTTTCTTGTCAGATAGTTCGGGCACTAATTCCAAGTTCACATTCTCTTGTCACATTGTCTTGTCACATTCTCTTGTCACATTCTCCCACCCGACAAAATCCGAAAACTTGAAGGAGAATATCAATCAATAAACAATCGAATAGCTGTCAGATTGATTGATGACACTGATAGAGAAGAACATTAGATTGTAATGAAACTCGATCGAGAGCCAGATTGGAGGTGGCAAATGACTTCTTGCTCACGTCGATTTTAGTCGCACAGCGCGCGGGCTCTCAGTTACATGAACAATAGAAACCGCCAAGGGAAAGAACCGGTACTATCAAAGCGGATCTTGCTTTCCGTTTCCCGAAGGAGAATCCTGTTGTAAATGGGTCGCGCGAGGTGAGTGCGTTATGGATAAAAATGTCCTACATAGGACTTGACAAGCAATGTAGGTGTAAGATGTTGGAAGATATAGAGTGTATTTCTTCTGTCGTATCTATGACTAGAATGTAGGACCTGTCAGTGAGGCGTAGTGTTGAAGATATGCAGGACCTGTCAGGTGAAGCGTAGTGTTGAAGATATGTAGGACCTGTCAGTGAAGCGTAGTGTTGAAGACATGCAGGACCTGTCAGTGAAGCGTAGTGTTGCAAGAAATGCAGGACCTGTCAGTGAAGCGTAGTGTTGCAAGTAATGCATAACCTTTCAGGGAAACGTAGTAATGCAAGAACTGTAGGACCCGTTAGTGAAGCGTAGTGGTACGAAATATGCAAGACCTGTCAGTGAGACGAAGTGTTGCAAGAAATACAGGACCTTTCAGTGAAGCAAAGTTTTGCAAGAAATGGAGGACCTGTCAGTGAGACGAAGTGTTGCAAGAAATTCAGGACCTGTCAGTGAAACGTAGTGTTGCAAGACACGAGTGACATATAGAGAATCAAATGAAGAGTTATCAATCAACACAGAACCGGAACAGTCAGTTACCACATACTGAAGTAACAGTCAGTTACTACATACTGAAGTAACAGTCAGTTACCACATACTGAAGTACCAGTCAGTTACCACATACTGAAGTACCAGTCAGTTACCACATACTGAAGTACCAGTCCGTTACCACATGCTGAAGTAACAGTCAGTTACCACATACTGAAGTAACAGTTAGTTACCAAATGCTGAAGAACAATTAGTTACTACATACTGAAGTAACAGCTAATTACCACATGCTAAGTTAACAGTCAGTTACCACATGCTGAAGTAAAAGTCAGTTACCACATGCTAAAGTAACAGTTAGTTACCACATGCTCAGTTAACAGTCAGTTACCACATGCTGAAGTAACAGCTAGTTACCACATGCTGAAGTAACAGCTAGTTACCACATGCTAAGTTAACAGTCAGTTACCACATACTGAAGTAATAGTCAGTAACCAAATCCTGAAAAACAATTCGTTTCCACATGCTGAAGGATATACTGAAAATGAGACCTCATCACCTATGGACTTGTCCGGAGTGTCAGGATGACGGTCGGACAACTAGCTACCTAACTAACTATTTAACTAAGTAACTAACTAATTAATTAAGTAGCTAGCAAGCTAATACACTAACTAAACCGACTAAGATAACTAACTACCTAACTAAGCTAACTAACTAAGCTAACTAACTAAGCTAACTAACTAAGCTAACTAACTAAGCTAACTAACTAAGCTAACTAACTAAGCTAACCAAATATACTATCTAAACTAAGGTAACTAACAAATCTAACTAACTAAACTAAACTAACTAAGCTAACTAACTAAACTAACTAACGCAATCAGCTAACTAACTATCAAACTAAACTAAACTAACTAGCTAACTAATTAACTTATTAACTAATTAAATTAACTAATTTACAAAAGTAAACTAACTAAATGGCTAACTAATTAACTAACGAACTAATTAATTAAACTAAACTAAACTAACTAACTAAATGAACTAACTAAGTATGTAAGTAACTAACTAAACTAATTTAACTAACTATTTAACTAAAGTAATTAAACTAAATAACTAAACTAAGTAACTAACTAATTAACTAACTAATGAACTAAACTAACGAACTACCTAACTAGCTAAACTAACTAAACTAACTAATTAACTAAGCTAAGTTACTAACTAATTAAATTAATTAAACTGAGTAAAATAACTAACAAAACTAACTCACTAATAAACTAAACTAAGTGACTAAATTAAATAATTTGATGGTGCAGTGTCATTTCATACGTCTGTTTCGGCGGTTTGGACTCGAAACACCATTGCGTCGAATGGCTGCTGGAACAGAGGGCGGAGCACTTATGGGAATGCCCCATGTGCTATGAAGCCAGTTTTCTAATGAAGAATTGGCATACAGCTGACAATATCACTACCAAGGCCTTAGATCAGGGTCGGGTGAAAAAACACCCTTCAAAAATCGTAACAAACACATCATCAACAAAATGTAAAAATGACATACGAAAACGCACGGAAAACATTTATTTTCTTCTTTTCTGTTAATGTAACCCCCACCCCCTTTCATCTTTCATCCTTTAAGGGAAACATATCATTGATTGTCGTCAACACTTATTTTCAGTATGAAAACACTTTAACGGCCAGAACTCTATGAAAACACTTTAACGGCTAGATGTTGAAGGGATTACAAGGGGAGCACAGAACTCTATGATAACACTTTAACGGCTAGATGTTTGAAGGGATAACAAGGGGAGCACAGAACTCTATGATAACACTTTAACGGCTAGATGTTTGAAGGGATAACAAGGCGAGCACAGAACTCTATGACTGAAACTTATCTGGAATCTTAATTAGAAAAAAGAATCAAATCATTAGCATTAGGTAAACTTGTTCTTCGGTATTCATTCTCAGAGCTAAATCTCTCTTCTTGCAAGACAATTGTCCTACTAGATTTCCAGCAGGATGTAATCCAGAGAATGGAAATGCGTTATCTCGCCGTTTTACTTGCGTCTATGACCCGACATCCGTCTTGTGTGGGCAATAAGAAATAATTGCACAGCTTCTGAGAAAAATGGCTAAGAAAACATACAGAAAATTATGCGAGAGATACGTACTACTCACAGCCAAGAAGACATCAGGCTACAACTCACAACCACCAGGTTTCAACTCACTGTCAACAAGACACCAGATTACTCACTGCCAAGCAATCAATATAAGGTAGTATTGCTTGAAATGTAGCAACAATAGTACTTACGTAAAAATAAGGTTTTTAGAACGTTCCACTTAGACACAACGGACTATCACTAAAACTGGGGAATTATGGTGTGCAAATAAGAAAACATACAAATTACAATACACATCACAGTATCAACATTTCGACCAAATGGCCTTTATCAAGATACGCACAAAACATCAAAAGACGAAGAATAGAAATGATCGTAACACACAAAAGTGTCCACACGAAATATAGAAGTCAAAATGAAGGATATACTAAAGATGATTTCGGATCACCTATGGATCTGCCCGGAGTGTCAGGATGAAGATCGGTGTGATACTCAAATACACCAGTACCTCTTCTATTTGAATATGCACATATCTAAATGTTATCTTCCTTGCCGTGTCCTTATTTGAGAACGCTAAGAGTTTTGTTGAGGACTTTTCAGCATTGATTTTTACTTTCAATTTCTCTGCCCATGCTGCTATGTTGTCTGCTGTCTCTTGCTTTAGATGTTCTTCTACACATCACACCACCAAGTCATCAGCATACACAGCAGCTCTAATACCTTGTGGCAGTTCGTAGATTAGATAATTTATGAAAACAAGAAACAGTATTGGAGACGGTACCGAACCTTGAAGAACTTCGTGTTGTGGGAGTACTTTTTTGATGTTGTGACTTTCCATAGTGTAGGAATGTGTTTCCATAGTGTTTCCGAATGTGCAGGAAGGTTCATATTCACTTACTCATGTTACCCCTAATTCCATTTCGTTGCAGCTTAAAGTCTAGTTTTACACAAATCATGTCAACGTTTTTACTAAATGTCTTCATGTTGATGTCGGATGTGTCAGGACGAAATGCGCAAATATCGCAGCCATTCTGTAAACCATGACACAACGCATTCCGTTCTCCGGACTACATCCTGCTGATCTGCAGGAGTTTGAGAACGAACGCGGAAGAAGAAGAAGACTAATTGTCTTAAAGTCTAGTTTTACACAACTTCTGTCAACGTTTTTACAAAATCTCATCAAATCTCGTTTTACACAAATTATGTCAACGTTTTTACTAAATCTCTTAAAATCTAGTTGACACAAATGATATCAACTAAATTTCATCAAATCTAGTTTCAGACATATATTGTCATTCTTATACCACATTACTGCCCACAAATTTCATTGCACTTTACTTTCAAAATCTCCGTGTTTTAGCCTTCACTCCCAAAAATTGTTCTCTTCTTAGTTTTTGACGTCCCGTTTTTAATTTCGAATATCAAACATCATGTCTGTGGATTCTGCGGGTGTGGTCTCAAGGAAGTCAATATTTAGCTGTCTGTCAACTCCGCCAGAATGCTAAAACAGCCGACCTGACAAATGGTTTCCTAGCATCGTGACATTCCCTGGCGCGTGTATCCACGACCGGGTTCTAGTATAGACCTCAGAACTGAACGTAACCAAGACTTCATTCCTGATATTTTTAATTATTGTCGTGATATTCGTTGGTCTCTATTTATATTCTTGGATTCGTATGCCAAATAAAGCTACGATTAACCAACGAAATTAATTCATAATCAAAGTTTCAGGTCATGTTTACTACTTTCAATACAGGGGTCTTGTAGTATCATCTATGGTCACGGTGTATCATATTAACTTACAAAATGCATGTTGTATTGCCATTAGTTGGAGTGTATGATCCTCCCTACGAAGATCTGGTCAATAAAAGACTCGAAAGGCGTAACGAATTGACTTCAATACACTGTGATTTCCCATGGCACTTGGTTCATCTCAAAGAAGTGGCATGCCGCCTACCGAGAGTACCACTACTAACAGGTATCTGCTTACGGCATCCTACGGTACAGGTAACTCCTTATGGCATCCTACATACGGTACAGGTAACTTCTTACGGTATCCTCCGGTACAGGTAACTTCTTACGGTATCCTCCGGTACAGGTAACTTCTTACGGTATCCTCCGGTACAGGTAACTTCTTACGGTATCCTCCGGTACAGGTAACTTCTTACGGTATCCTCCGGTACAAGTAACTATGTAGCTTATTTTGAGAAAATAAATACACGTTTAGAAACTAACGGCATCCTCCGGTGATTCTCCGCCCGTACCCTATTCTATAGCGTCATCCGTTGTGAATTCCTAGAATAAAGACACCTTGAGTGCAATCATATCTAGCACATTTTTTGTAATCCGACAATCATCTGGGATGTCTTGGTATGAAAGAGAGAACATGAACACACAAGCTTAACTAACCATAACTCACGGTTGCCCCAGGAAGAACATGACAACGAAAGCTTAACTAACCATGACTCACGGTTGTCCCAGAGAGAATATGAAAACGAAAGCTCAACTAACCATGACTTATGGTTGTCCCAGAGATAATATGAAAACGAAAGCTCAACTAACCATGACTCACGGTTGTCCCAGAGAGAATATGAAAACGAAAGCTCAACTAACCATAACTCACGGTTGTCCCAGAGAGAATATGAAAACGAAAGCTCAACTAACTATGACTCAAGGTTGCCGCAAAACTTCAACTCTGATCTGTTTCCTGGGGACATTATTTTATATCTCAATCCTGAAAAGATTGGATATGTTTGGAGATTGTGCTCTGCAGTCTGGGAACTCTTTTGACATGAAATTTAACCAGTTTGGACGGCGTTTATTTTGTGGAGATGCGGCATGCAATCTACAGTGTCCAGTCCGGAAGCTGAAAAAAAAGAATCTAATTTTACGTTATTTGCCAAGCTCGGTTCTCTGATTGGTGCACCACAAAGGGAAATGAAATTGTACAGATGAAATGATGTGAATTTTCTACAAGAGGAACTCCTTTTTTATATTGTTTATTGCGAGTACAATGTAAGTTAATATCAATACAATAGACTGATTGTGAGATCTTCAGACTTTCAGACCAGAACCCAGACTCCTGAACATATACTTTCAGACCGGAACCCAGACTCCTGAACATATACTTTCAGACCGGAACCCAGACTCCTGAACATATACTTTCAGACCGGAACCCAGACTCCTGAACATATACTTTCAGACCGGAACCCAGACTCCTGAACATATACTTTCAGACTCCTGAACATATACTTTCAGACCGGAACCCAGACTCCTGAACATATACTTTCAGACCGGAACCCAGACTCCTGAACATATACTGCAGGATTGCACAACATACAAAGCGCAGAGACAGCGGAGATAGGTAAATGATGCAAATTTGAAGCAAAAACTATGGAGCAGCCTCTCTATCCTGGAGAAGACAGTGAACTTCGCCTTGACAACAAGCATGCCAATATAATATAATCGCAGACGCTGAACGCAGAACTTTTAGACTTACAGACCTTCAGACGTTTAGACTTTCAGACCTTCAGACGTTTAGACTTCAAAATTTCAGACTTAAGACCGTCAGACTTTAAGACCTTCAGAATTACAGAGCTTCAGAATTACAGACCTTCAGATTTTCAGCCTTTCAGACAGAACTTTCAGACTTACAAACCTTCAGACGTTTAGACCTTCAGATTTACAGACCTTCAGACTTTCAGGCTTTCAGACTTACAGACCTTCAGAATTACAGACCTTCAGACTTATAGACTTTCAGATCTTCCTCATGCTGGTAACAAGAATATATGTGCGTATTCATTCGGTCAACAAGTTCCACGTATGCGTGTGCGTGTACTTGTGTGTATGTATGTGTGTGTGTGTGCGTGCTTGTGTGTGTGTGTTTGTGTGTGTGTGCCTACTTGTGTGTGTGTATGTGTGTGTGTGTGAGTGTATGTATGTAGATATGTTTGCAATAGCAGATCTTCCCAGAACCCACCAGAGATCATCATCTACTCTGATCCAGTTCTAGGATGTATCAAAAGGTGAAAGGTTAATTATGTTCTCCACTAGCTCAGCGCGTGTACTACGTTCACGTTTACACAAGTGTAAATTAATGTTTAGGCTGGTCATGACCTTAAGTTTTTTGTGTGTCAAAAATATGAGTGTCTGGCGATGGTCGACGTGTAGAGCACTCTCGTTCGTTTGATGCTATTTCTGGTTTATTTTTCAAATTGAAAGGTTCCCAACATGCGATCACAAGCATACGTGCACATGTAACTGTATGAGCAGTAAAAATAATAACAATAAAACTAGTAATAATAAGAACATGAGAAAAAAATGGCAATGTAATAATAATAATAATAATAATAGTAATAAATAATAATAATAATAATAATAATAATAATAATAATAATAATATTAATAATAATAATAATAATACATGTGTAGATATTTTAAGATTAAAAATAATTATAAAACACGTAATAGTAATAATAATAGTAATAAACGCGCAAAAGTAACATCAGCAATAATAATATATAACAAGTGACAATTTATATTCAGAACGTTGTCTTCGTCGTAGATACTCTGAACGCCTCTCTGTTCCGTGCAATCATGCCTGCGTTGCCCAGAGACATACAATAATAATAACAATACTAATATCAATATTCGTGGACAAAATAATAATAATAATAATAATAATAATAATAATAATAATAATAAGAGTAATAATAATAATAATAATAATGGTGGTAGTACCAATACTAGATATAATTGTAATAATAATAATACTATATTGCGTTCATCAATAGTTGAACACTGACATTGTCTGTTATCTCCGTCATTACTGAGTGTATGAGTTTCATATTTTGTATGAGTGGATTATGTTATAATCACGTTAGAGATTTATGATTAATTATTATCTAGACTGCAATCCCTACGAATGTCTTTTGTAAGGTAGCAATACTTGTTTGTTGCTAGTCATAAATGTAGATGGCTTTACGGTACAAATTACCATATTTTCTGTCAATGAGGGCAAGTGCTTGTTTATTGGTTGTTTTTCTCTCAAACTCTTCATTGGTTGTTGGCCAAAGTATAAATATACTTGCCAATTAAAAGCACGATAAAATAAGAAGACGTCATCAGTGATTGAATTATATTGCTGTGAATTGCACATGTTTTTGATTTTCTTGTGCATCAAATTGGAACTGAATTTTTTTTTCATGAGAGCGAAATATGTAAGCGTTTATTTAGAGATTTCATACTTATATCTTTAAATATGGGAATAAAAAGAAGTCGATGGACATTAAAGATAACATTAATACGTCGTTGGAAAATGCAAGCTGCATGGTCCAATACAGAGAGAGGTTAAGAGAGTTCATTGAGAAGATAACATTCTGGAGATAATACGTGACATGACAGATCTTAAAATAATAGCTAAACTCTAGTTTACTGAAAGATGTATCGCATTTTCGACGGTTTTTTTTTATTGTGGTGTCATTTTCATTTCCAAAACTACCGATAATCGATACTACCATGCTGAGAGATGACTGGTCATTAGATAGACCCTCCTGTCTGGTTATGGACAACTTTTCCTACCATAATGTTGTTGCATGTGAAGATAATATCCCTACATCCTCATCTACTAAGAAAGATATCAAAAATATGGCTTAAAAAGGAACATATTCCATTTACTGAAAAGAAATTGAAACAGGAGTTACTGTTGTTGGTAAAGAATGTACACAGAGCGAAGACGTTCCTCATTGATTAAATTATACTGGAGAATGGACATAGAGGTCTAAGATTACTACCGTACCATTCACAACAATTAAATCCAATAGAATTTGTTTGATGTAAAATTAAGGGAGCAGCGGTAAAGGAATATAAAACCTTCAAACTGAATGATGTTCAGAAAATTGCATATACTATGCTCTCCGTCATTGACAAAGAATTCTGGATAAAATGTGATGACCATATGTTGATAGTGGAAGAAGAAGATATTGGCAGAAAGATGTGTTACGCTTCATTCAACCAACTACAACTATCGATCTTTACGATTCATCGGATTATAAATAGAGAAATTAGAAGAATTAGAAACAAGGTCAGGGGAAGACAAAGAAGAAGAAGGATTTAGATGACATCGAGATAATAGTGAACATATGAAAACTACACAGCAGAACTGACACATCTAACATTGTAAAGACATATGAGATATATAATATATACCTTTGCTGGACAACAAGACCATCTTGAGAATCATTAAACTTAGTAAACTTGTGTGATTTAGCCATTTGCTGAGAAATGAATTTCTCTCTACAACAATCCTGCACAGAAAAGTAGAAGGTGTAAGGAGAAGATGTGGAAACATAAGGTATGGACTGATAATATTAGAGGCTGGACTGTTTTGTTTCTCCATATTGTAACATGAACTCAGGAATTGTATCATGATGAATGGACATAAGCTTGAAGAGGTGAATACCTTCAAATACCTCGGATCCAGTATATGCAGCGATGGTAAATGCAAAGCAGAACTAAAAATAAGGCTGGGGATGGCTTTAGCGTCCTTGTCAAGGCTAACTGTGATTTGGAAAAGCAACATCAGTGTTGGAGTGAAAATCAAACTGTATAGGTCGCTGGTGCTTTCCGTTGTGTTGTATGGTTGTGAGAGTTGGACACTCACTGCGGACATGGAGAGAAGATTACAGGCTTTCGAGTATAAATGCTACAGAAGAATTCTACGAATGTCCTATAGGGAACATAAGACCAATGTGTACGTAAGAAATAAAGTAGAGATGTGTGCGGGTGTCCAGGAGCCATTGCTTTCAATAGTGAAACGACGAAAACTAGCATGGTTCGGACATGTATGCAGGCACGATTCCTTGTCAAAAACAATACTGCAGGGAACTGTCGAGGGTGGAAGAAGCAGAGGAGGACAAATAAAGACATGGACAGACAACATCAAGGAATGGACAGGGCTAGATATGTCTAAACTCATCCGCATCGCTGAGGATATAATTCGCTGGAGGACTCTGTGTGCTGAAGCTTCCAATGTGGTACCCCTACGACACTGAAGAGTTATGGATTTTATTGATTGATTGATATTGAACATGAACTCATAATCTTTGTTGGTCGAAGATTCCAAAATGTCATTTTAATGTTCATACTAGGACGAAGATGATGATAACTATAGTCAGTACAATGTATGTCTTCGTTTATATTAACAAGAATATAAATAATACTAGAGTGTCATACACCATTAACTGTTCACTTTATATTTCCATGCTCATAATCTCAACACAACGAAAGACAAATATTACATTCGAAATATTTCATGTTTACACACGTAACAACAAATGAACGATACTCATATACCAACAATTACTGTAGAATTTCTGTTCCACATGAAATAAAATCGTTGCTATCTTAAATACGACATTCGTAGCGATTGCAGCGATAAATCCGTTCAGTCTAGATAATAAATAAATTACAAATCATTTTTAACGTGATTATGAAATAATACACTCATGCAAAATATGAAGCCTATACTCTCAGTAATTATGGAGATAATAAACAATCTACTCTCTCTTTCTCTTTCTCTTATAATATATATATATATATATATATATATATATATATATATATATATATATATATATATATATATACACACTAGAAACAATACCCGGCGTTTCCTGGGTGAGAATACGGAAACAAATTGATCGAGCATAGATTTAATAGATTAATAAAAATAAATCACATTGTCCAATGACACGAAAACACCGTTTAAAATACTTAAATTATTGGAATAGCAATATTTTCTTTAGTAACTGCTGCATGTAACATCCAGCACCGAAATGCGTAATTAATATTTCGGAAATATTTTTACTAACTTGAAATGCCCCAAAGAATTTCATCTGCGTTTAGAAACTGAAGTCACACATTGATTGCATGACGTGATCTCGATTCCCATACGCCTTGAATGTACGTCTTTCCGGAATGCACCATGTGAAGGTGCTTGAAGGATAATTTAAAATTTCCTACTCAGGGACTTGTACGAGAGCAGTTTCCATCCAAACTAAATTCTGGTAGATGTAACTAAGGAGTGTTCAGTGTGAGAATGTCTACCTCATCCAGCATTTACATCGCGCTGAAATAGTATTTGTCGTACCGAGAAACGTCGTACCTACTATGCGATAGGATAGTCAATCACGTGCCTATCTCTCATTGAGCGTCTCTTGTCACGTGCAATGCCGGTCACAACAGTGCTTTCTGGCAATCGGGTTCCCACATCCGTCGTCGGCGGTGGTTTCGGCAAATAAACATCATTATGGAATCAAAAATTCACACAAGCTTAGTAAGTTGATTTCATGGGGAGTGGGGGGGGGGGGCATTCAACGATAGTTTCAGAAAATCATGTCCATCATACTCTTGCTTATTGACTAGTACTCCAATCTTCTGTTCCTTAAAGGCTGACTAGTGATGCCAACTCAAGTATATCTACATGTAGGGACCAAGTAAGGGGTCTTGTTGCGTCTAGTACGGAGATCTAGTAAGAGGGCCCTGGGTCTAGTAAGGAAGTCTAGTATGGGGATCTAATAATAGGGTCCTTAGTCTAGTAAGGGGGTTTTCAGTCATGTAAGAGTATCTATTAAGGGGTCTAGTAAGTGGGTTTAGAAGTGACTTAGGGGTGTTCAGCGTGAGATTGGCTACCTCAACCAGCATATATATCGCGTTGAAATCGTCTAGTACGTGGGTCTGCTAAGAGTGGTAATAGAGTATGGTAAGTGGGACTGATAAGAGTCTAGAAAGAGGTCATGGTAAGAGGGTTTAGTAAGGGGTCTAGTAAAGGGGTCTAGAAAGGGATATGGTAGGAGCTAATAAGAAAGCCTAGAAAGTAATCCAGTAAGAGCTAGTAAAGGGGTCTAGAAAGAGGGTCTAGTAATGAGGAATAGTAAAGGAGTAGAAAAAAGGGTCTAGTAATGAGGTATAATAAAGGGGTCTAGAAACAGGGTCTAGTAATGAGGTATAATAAAGAGGTCTAGGAACAGGGTCTAGTAATGAGGTATAATAAAGGGGTCTAGAAACAGGGTCTAGTAATGAGGTATAATACAGGAGTCTAGAAAGAGGGTATAGTAATGCGGTATAGTAAACGGGTCTAGAAAAAGGGTCTAGTAATGACGTATAGTAAAGAGGTCTAGAAAGCGGGTCTAGTAATGTCTAGTAAAGGGGTCTAGAAAGAGGGTCTAGTAAAAGGGTGTTCTTCTCTTTCGCAGTTAGACGTCCCTCTACACAGTGTCCGGTTTTCTTAATAAATGCTGCTGTATTTGAATGCTCCTCTGTGCTCCCATACATATTTCTAGTAAGGTCGTCTGGTAAGGAATCTAGTAAGGCAGTCTAGTAACGCGGTCTAGTTATGTCTAGTAAGGGGTATGGTAATTGCGTCTAATAAGAGGGTCTAGTAAGGCGGTGTAGCAATAAGATCTGGTAGTGGGTCTAGTAAGGAGGTGTAACAATAAGATCTGGTAGTGGGTCTAGTAAGGAGCCTAGCAAAGGGGTAGTAAGAGGCTCTGGTAAGGGGTCTAGTAACGGGATCTAATATGAGTGTCTGGTAATGGATTCTGAGAAGATGGTCTAGTAAGGAGTTCTAGTAAGGGGTCTAATAAGATATTCTGGAAAGAGATTGTAGCACAGGGGCTAGACAGGGATCTGGTAAGAGGGTCTGGCAAGAGGGTCTAGAAATGGAATTTGGTAAGAGGGTCTAGTAAGTAGTCTTTGGTCTAGTAAAGAGGGGGGTCTAGATCCCTGCCTCTACTGCCTCTATTCCATGCCCGTGGATATATGTGCTCTATCTCTATTATATAGAGGTATTAAACGTTCTTAATTGGAGTTCTTTTGTTGGATCTGTAGTGGTAGTATTCCTACTTCTTCTCCTATTGCTGGATCTGTAGTGGTAGTATTCCTACTTCTTCTCCTATTGCTGGATCTGTAGTGGTAGTATTCCTAACATGCCTTTATATTGAGGTTATCTTCGTATAGAAGCTTCATGGAACGTCATCTATACAATCCCGTAGTTGAAATTTCGATAACAGTTACCATGTTGTTCCGACAGACCGATGTTGTGCTTGAACTAATTACGGGCACGGCGTGGGTGAGCGGAACAACAAAGAAACCTGTCGCAAGTGCCAGAGTTGTGCCCTGATACAGAGTTGTGCCCTGATGTCGACGTATGTTTCTGCGACATTATACTCGAAACACCATCAAGTCAGATGGCTGCTAGAACAGAGGGCGGAGCACTTTTGGAATGCCCCACGTGCTGTGAGGCCAGTTTCTAATCAAGAATCAAAAGAATCAAGAATTACTTCTTTTCCTATTATTGGATCTGTAGTGGTAGTATTCCTTCTTCTTCTGCGTTCCATCTCAAAACTCCTAGTGATTTGCAGAATGTAGTTTGGAGAATGAAATGCACTGTGTTATTGATTTACAACTTGTCTACGATATCTACACACAATTTCAACATGGCATTTTTTTTGCTCTGAGATTGGGCAGTCGCATCCAAGAAAACCCCCTTAGTTGTCTCTTACAACACCCATGGCAGGTCACAGTGTTGCCATTATTTTTCGAAGATCGTCAATTCGCAGATACGTAGTATTCTATTTTTGCATATGTAGTTCATAGTATGCCAAAGTTATAAAACATATATAAACAAAAAGCGAACACAATATTTGATACTGAGAGATGATTTAGTAGAGCCCAACATTTATCAAAAATATGCACGTATCGTGTTTAATCGGAACGGTATAAGAGAATTTGGTATCCTGTGGATGAATATTTCGGATTTCATCTATTTCTGTGTACATTCTCAAACTCAACCAGATTCGAAGATTCGAAAAATTAATGAATTGTGTCATCGTTTGCAGCATGGCTGCGATATTTGTCTTTGAACCTGAAACATCCATCTTCAGCATGGCTTCTAGATCATTTGATCCCCATATGATATGACAGTCAATTACATCCTTAAATCATCCTTAATCGACTCTTATGACGTGCAAAGCAGGAAACAGTGTCACTATTTTATGATCCCTTTTGTTCCATTCAACGCATGCGTGTCGGAATTTTTAAAATTGCGTGAAAGAAATAATGACAAATAAAGACATTAATTTTACGGATTTATCTTGAAGTGAGTGGGCACCGTGTAATAGTTCTGGAGTTGAGAAATAAAGCTAGGGGCTGAGATTGAAATAGTGAGAGTGAAATCTGTTTATGTTATGATGAACCATGCCAGAAGTGTCTCGGGAGAGTTACTTGTCTTTCTTTGATGATGAAGCCTGGGTAGCGTGTGTTGTTGTGAATTCTTCTGACGGATGGAATTTGGTGTCTTGTGTTCAAAGTCCTGGTTCCTGTCAGCGGTAGATGTACTATGGCTAATGCCGTCTAGTGTGATTACGTGTCTAGAGTCTAGATATTAGGACGGACATAATTAGTTGTTGACGTGAGCTCCCTGCGGAGACTTAGTATCGCAAAATGACGATATAGAGAATGGTTTTAGAAAAGGAAAAAATACATTTTTGTTCTTTTTCAGTCGTTCTCAAACGTCTGAGAATTACCAGGATGTAACCCAGAGAAGGAACTGTTCTGTAGTGTAGTTTACAGCTTAGTTGCGATATCTGAGTCATTCGACACGGCACATTCGATTTTGCATGGTTTATGGTTCACTCTGACAACTATAACCAACTATAACTATGACAACCCTGCTGTAAATTATAACCAACTAAACTCCCAAAATTTCCTTAACCGCCTCTTACGACATGCCTAACATGCAACAATGTCGCTATTCTTGACTCCCCGTTCCGGACGCTGACATCATAAAGGCGTAATAGAAATGTGATATATATCAGTAAATTAAACATATTTGTATAATCTTCCTTCTTCTGTGCGAACTATTACTTACTGAAAATTGTCATCACAGCCACTATGTAAGCCACCTGGGTATGTTGAAGCTGTTATTTTTCCACCAGAGTCAATGTCTCTTGCTTGTCAGAAATAATCTTCTTTCTTCTTTGCTAACCCCAGGAATTACGAACGATTAACTCTAATTTCCTATGTACAGTGGGGAGATTTCTCCAAGCTGTTTTCCATTCTACAGCTCTCGACGTATTGCAATGCCTATTGAAGGAGTCTTCTACTCAGATGGGGCACCCCCCCCCCAATCGAGACCAGCTCCGTGCAGAGGTGATGGGGCTTAGTTCAGCCATCAGGAAACTAAGACTGGTTGGGCAGTTCCACTCGAGCAGGACCATAGTCCTGCCCAAGTAAGCAGAGTGCTGAAGACGGAGGCATCCAGCCAAAAGGCGCACAGATAATCAGGATGCCACGCACAAAACACAATGGAAACATGTCTACATCTATAAATAGTTATGGTGCCTGCCCTGTGGCGGACGTTCAGGCAGGGACGGTGCCGGGCCCTATACCTCGAAAGGGCCCAACCTCAGTTACTGGAAGTCCTTCTCAATTGCCCAGAGGAGCCAGGAGGCAAGGGAATAGAGCTACTGGCCAAACAAACAAACGACCAATAAAAATAATGCACTGGAATGCTGAGGGTGTCAACAGTAAAAGAGATGGATACAGCAAAAAATTGGAACTTGAAAATGTCCTCAGTGAAGAACAAGTTAGTATATGCTGTATCCAAGAAACACACCTCAGCAGCGACATAGCCTTCAAAATCAGAGGCTACCAGTGCTACCGGTCTGACAGAAAAGACAGGCAAAAGGGTGGAATTCTGACACTTATTAAAAACAATATCAGCGCATGTCAGCTGGAAGTATATATGGAAGGGGCAGAATACCAGATGCTCCACCTAAAAACAGACAGTGCAGAATTCCATCTCCTGAACTACTACTGCCCAAATGATAAACCATTGACACTAGACACAATTCCAGACAAAGAGAGACTTATAGTGTGTGGTGACTTCAACAGCCACTCCCAGAGCTGGGCTACGATCATATCGACAAGAGAGGTGAGGAACTTATATGTCTATCTATCTATGTTTTTTTATGCACAGGGCAGGAACCAGAGCTCACCAGTTTGATCTATGTGATGTTACTGTGTATAATTCTTGCAAGTTGTTCACATACATAGCCATACCCTCTTTGATGGTTGTTCTGCTAAGACTCCCTCTCGGTCTTCATCTTTTTCTTTTTGTCATATGGTACCCATTTTACTACTTGTCGTGGCTTTTGCCATCTGGTACCCATTTTACTACTTATCGTGGCTTTTGCCATCTGGTACCCATTTTACTACTTGTCGTGGCTTTTGCCATCTGGTAGACATTTTAATACTAGTCGTGGCTTTTACCATCTGAAACCCATTTTACTACTTGTCGTGGCTTTTGCCATCTGGTAGTCATTTTAATACTAGTCGCGGCTTTTGCCATCTGGTACCTATTTTAATATTTGTTGTGGTTTTTGCCATATGGTACCTATTTTAATACTTGTTGTGGTTTTTGCCATCTGGTACCCATTTTAATACTTGTTGTGGTTTTTGCCATCTGGTACCTATTTTAATATTTGTTGTGGTTTTTGCCATCTGGTACCCATTTTAATACTTGTCGTGGCTTTTGTTTTAGTAAAATTTAGCTATTATGGCCAGATACAACCCCTTCAACCGCAGACGTCAGACCAAATTGGCTATATCAGGGCTTATTACCATCAAAACTAGTGGAGGCCGAGGTAACCCAGTTACCACAATCATTGATATGCAGTACTAAATAAGTGTAGCAAGCAGTAGCAAGCTGTTTTACTTCATTCTAACTCCGTGTCCGATATAGGTTCATGGTTCCACTCTGTTGTCTGAAAAAATCATTGTTGAATTCGATCAGGTTAACTACTATCCAGCGGCTGGTCAATTCGGTCAGGTGAACGACTACCCTGCGGCTGGTCAATTCCAGATATCCAGCACACAAGAAAGCGCAATTGTTTGTTCTGTGGCCCAGTGAAAACAAATGAATCATAAAACTGTCTACGCCCAGGGGTTGGTCAGTTACGGAATCAGAGCGATTTTATCGTTTCCTTTTCCACGTTCCAATAACGTTATTAGAACAGTCTCTGTTCCAGCTACGCGAGGTGTGATCCTCTGAAAAACAGTACGGGAATTTCACCTTCTTTCAGTCTCCGCTCCCTCAAACAATGTACTCGTATAATCTGCCCTTCCGTTGATTGAACTGCCCCAGGCTGCAGATGACCACACCAGAAGTTTTCTTGAATGTTTTGTTATAACCGTGGACGGCCCGCTTGAAAGAGTGTAACGCTTCCTCGGGAGAAAACGCGATCAATGTTTATAGTGATTTCATTACCTCAGTTCAGGACTCTAGACACTAACTTCAAACTGGAGTGTTTTTGTGCCTGGATACAATATTGACGCAACCGTCAATGTGGTCACCTGGATGGAGATTTCTGGTTCTCCGGCTGATTCGCTACCTTGTTATATGACAATTGTTG
This sequence comes from Meghimatium bilineatum, assembly GCA_034231615.1. Classification (NCBI taxonomy): domain Eukaryota; kingdom Metazoa; phylum Mollusca; class Gastropoda; order Stylommatophora; family Philomycidae; genus Meghimatium; species Meghimatium bilineatum. The sequence goes on along the minus strand of CM067322.1, from coordinate 7,320,136 downwards.
GTAATCGCTGAATTTTTAAGAACTATAGAAAATCCAATTACTTGAGGCGTTTTGATAAAGTCTACTTTTCTCAATCGGAGCAACGTCGTTTATTACTAGAGAGTGGTTGGGGCAATTGATAGAAGGGGCTCGAATTAAATTGAGTTTGGTGGGAAGGGCGGGTGATTTGTCTCTCCCAATTAAAAAAAAATTCACGAAAAATGATAATCAAATTTCATATCAAAATCAGGAAAATGCACACAAACCGGACAAAATAACTTATTTTTTGTGGGTTACATAAATGTCATTATAAATATTTTTAAAATAAAGGCAGTGTGTTTGTGTTTCTAACACTCCTACTGAAATCTTACTTATAGCAGGACAATGAACTTGCAGATAATCACCAATATTTGTAAACAAGTAATATATATTTCTACAACAATAAGAAAAAAAAAACAATGGCCTTATGTCGGACATGTTCTTAGAATGAATGAAAACAGTTTGCCAATAGAAGCAGTAAAATTGGTACCAGAAGGCAAATGAAAAAGAGGAAGACCAAGAAAGACTCGTCGCAAACAACTATTAAAGATGATATGACTATGGGTCTCAACAACATGCAAGAATTACATACAGTAGCAAAAGTTGCACTCGAGCTGCAAAGATATAGTTTCTGCCCCATGTATCATATGCATCTATAAATGTATGCGAAAGAACTGAGAGCATACAAGTGAAATAGTTGTTACGCTGGGAGTACGGGCGGCAAAAAAAAAGAATAGTAACACTGTTATCTGCCAGACATATAGTAAGAAACTACTAAGGAGCTTCTGTAGGTAGAGATGACTGCCCCCTTCTGTTCATGTTAACAGTAGCCCATATACCATATTGAAATCGGATGTATCAAGCTAGTATGCTCAGATATCGCAGCTAGACAGATCTGAAGGTGAAGCTGTGGGGCAACCGTGAGGACCTCCTGCTGACGACTGAATTCATGGAGGCGGCCCACCTTCCTGTATAGACTTATGAGCATAGGAAACTGATCGCAGAAGAAGAAGAAGATATCGCAGCTAAGCTGTAAACAATGATACAACATATTCAGTTCTCTGTACTGCAGTCTGCTAATCTGAAGGAGTTTGAGAACGAATGAAGTATACGCAGAAATAGTTGTTGAAATAGTATATTACTGTTAGGTATGTTGGTTATCTTCTTTGCATACCGACATGTCCATAGGGGCTCAGGTTTCTGCTACAGTAAATCTCTCGGGGTATAACGGCTGATGGTTCCTGTTCTATGTTGGTTCAGTGCTCTTTTAAAAATCTGTGTAAGTTGTTCTCTACGGACCACGTATATCCTCACTCCAAATTCTCGCAATCTCGATATTGACTCATGAGCATTTATCTCAAAATCAACTGATCGCGCGGTCTTAGTTTAGTTATTTAGTTTATTCATTTGGCGCTACAGCCGGCCCGTAGGGCAGAGGTTCTGCTTCTCCATGTGTTGCAATCCACTGTCTGCAGTTTTAATTCTTGCATTGTGTTGCAGACCATAGTTTCCCCTTCTTTAAGTATGCTTGTTATGGTGCGTAAATCCGTGCGTACTTTCGAAGAAAAAATTGATACAGTATATATATATCAATCAATCAATAAACCCATAACCCTTCAGGGTCGTAGGGGTACCACATTGGATGCTTCAGCACACAGAGTCCTCCAGCGAATTCTATCCTCAGCGATGCGGATAGAATATATATATATATATATATATATATATATATATATATATATATATATATATTCGTGTATGTATGTGTGTGTTATGTAGATATGGATTTATCTATAACAGTACATATTTGCCTATATCAGTATATATATATATATATTAATATTTGTATATACGTCTATATCAGTAAATATTTGTCAACAACAGTATATATATATATATATATATATATATATATATATATATATATATATATATATATATATATATATATATGTGTCTACAACTATGTACCCAGTTCCTAGTTAGTATGTACCCGTGTTGGTGAATATAAGAATTGAGCACTGATAACAGAAAACAAGGAAGAATAAAGAACAGTCAGGTATGAAACATTATGTAGAGCCTATCAAGCTGATGTTTTTTCCAGAATATATACCAGATAACAAAAGGTAAGTTAGATCTCGTATACACAAATATAAATAATATACTTAATGCCCAAAACTGAAATTCAACAGGTAAATTCAGGAATATGGTAATGAAGTTTTGATAATAACCTAAAATACATATAATAACACACACAATTCGACGTTTCGACCTAAAGACCGTATCAAGACAAAATTGAAACAAAATTAAAACATACAACAGAAAACGAACTAACAATAAGGCTATGAACGGTCACATTAGCATCATGCCAATTTTGTTTACCCTTTTGCTGGATTTACCTGTTTAAAAAAAAGATAAATATGTTTATTCAATATCATCTATAAATCTAGAGGGAACAATAATTGTAGGTATAAATAGGGAACAAGATAATACAGCGAACTATAGAGGGAACACATTTTACAGCTAGCTTTAGAAGGAACAAGATTTCCATTTAAAAATGGGAAATATACGCTGTTCATTCCATGTAAATGTTTGTATTCGCTCCGTTGATTTCAGCTTAGTCAAGAACAAGTTGATTTCTTGCCAGTCGACAGCTCTTCAATCATTGATTGAATGAGGCGTATGGGGATTAACACCTACCACTGAATTCATTAATGCTGTCTGGAAAATACCACTTGCCCGTCAAGTCACAATCGAAGCACTGTTACACAAACCGTTCAGTGGGGATTCAGATGAAAGAGACGCCTCGCTTGGTCGATCTCCTATACGTTTCTTTGGGGTATCAATATTGCGACGTCTGTGGAACGTCTTTTCACTAGCGGCATACTCCATACTATGCGAATTCCGGGACAGAACGATTCTTTGTACACGTTCTGAACACCCACGTTAGATGCGGCGGTCTTCTAACGTTTGTTAATGATTCGCCTATTGGAATGAAATACGGTCCATCAATTTAGAAGCCTGTGTCAATTATATTAGAATTTTCTGTACAATTTCAGAGGATGATATGAGAAATGTTGAATTCTGAAATATGACTTGACTGTCCGCAAGGGATGAAAGCTGACATATCTAAGAGGATTATGTGAGAGATGTTGTATTCTGAAATACGACTGTTCGCGAGAGATGAAAGATGACATATCTAAGAGGATTATGTGAGAGATGTTGTATTCTGAAATACGACTGTTCGCGAGGGATGAAAGATGACATATCTAAGAGGATTATGTGAGAGATGTTGTATTCTGAAATACGACTGTTCGCGAGGGATGAAAGATGACATATCTAAGAGGATTATGTGAGAAATGTTGGATTTTAGAATGTGACTGTTCGCGAGGGATGAAAGCTGACATATCTAAGAGGATTATGTGATAAAAGGATTTTGGAATATGACTGTTCGCAAGTGATGATGGAAAGCTTGGATATCTGAGAGGTCGTGATGGAAGGATTACCTGAAAGGCGACCCCCACTATTTTATTATAATTAAAAGATATGTTATAACCAAATGTGGGTCAACATCTGCTGGTATAGGTACAACATCTGGAGGTACAGGTACAACATCTGCTGGTACAGGTACAACATCTGCTGGTACAGGTACAACATCTGGAGGTACAGGTACAACATCTGCTGGTACAGGTACAACATCTGCTGGTACAGGTACAACATCTGGAGGTACAGGTACAACATCTGCTGGTACAGGTACAACATCTGCTGTTACAGGTACAACATCTGCTGGTACAGGTACAACATCTGGAGGTACAGATACAACATCTGCTGGTACAGGTACAACATCTGCTGGTACAGGTACACCATCTGCTGGTACAGGTACAACATCTGCTGGTACAGGTACAACATCTGGAGGTGAAAGGAGTGTATCAGGTACATTCACAGGCACATTTTACTTACACAAGCAAAAGCAATGAGAAAAAGATGATATCTGATGTTTATATTTATGCAGATGATTCTGTTTTATAGGGGGGGGGTTGACAGAAAGATGACTTTCATGTTTAGATTTAAGATGATTATTCTATTCGCAGGGGTTGACAGAAAGATGACTTCCATGTTTAGATTTAAGATGATTATTCTATTCGCAGGGGTTGACAGAAAGATGACTTTCATGTTTAGATTTAAGATGATTATTCTATTCGCAGGGGTTGACAGAAAGATGACTTCCAATATTTAGATTTATTCACATCGTCTTCCTTTTCGTTCGCGTTCGGATTTCTATATTGATGAATCTGACTTTCTCTTCCTCTGTGTTTGTTCGTGAACTTCGGACAATTTGCAGGACGTTGTCCAGAGAACAGAATGTAGTCAAGATAACATAATGTAGTCAAGATAACATAATGTAGAACAGATAACAGAATGTAGAACAGATAACAGAATGCAGAACAGATAACAGAATGTAGTCCAGATAACATAATGTAGTCCAGAGAACAGAATGTAGTCCAGCTAACAGAATGTAGTCCAGAGAACAGAATGTAGTCCAGATAACAGAATGTAGTCCAGATAACAGAATGTAGTCCAGATAACAGAATGTAGTCCAGATAACAGAATGTAGTCCAGAGAACAGAATGTAGTCCAGATAACAGAATGTAGTCCAGATAACAGAATGTAGTCCAGATAACAGAATGTAGTCCAGAAAACAGAATGTAGTCCGGATAACAGAATGTAGTCCGATAACAGAATGTAGTCCAGATAACAGAATGTAGTCCAGAGAACAGAATGCGCTGCGCCATGATTTATAGATTAATTGTGGCATCTTTGTATTTTGGCGTGGCGCATCCAACTTCAGCATGCCTTCACTGATTCTTTATAGGTTGAAGCTGCAAATTCTACCCCAAAACCAACTAAGTCATTGGATATTCGTAGCTCATAATAGTGTTGCTGTTTCTGCTCCCATCTCGGATCCCGGGAACACGCGGTCGATAAGATAATTGATTGTAAAAGAACATATACAGCAGCAATAATTGTATCTGTTCGATATTTCTCTGACAAGACACCATTATATACGAGCAAATTATTTGAAATTTTCTCTGACAGGACACCCTTATATTCGAGCAATCTGTTTGAAACTTCCTCTGACAAGACACCCTTATATTCGAGCAATCTGTTTGAAACTTCCTCTGACAAGACACCCTTATATTCGAGCAATCTGATTGAAACTTCATCTGACAAGACACCCTTATATTCGAGCAATCTGTTTGAAACTTCCTCTGACAAGACACCCTTATATTCGAGCAATCTGTTTGAAACTTCCTCTGACAAGACACCCTTATATTCGAGCAATCTGTTTGAAATTTCCTCTGACAGGACACTCTTATATTCGAGCAATCTGTTTGAAATTTCCTCTGACAGGACACCATTATATTCGAGCAATCTGTTTGAAATTTCCTCTGACAAGACACCCTTATATTCGAGCAATCTGTTTGAAACTTCCTCTGACAAGACACCCTTATATTCGAGCAATCTGTTTGAAACTTCCTCTGACACGACACCCTTATATTCGAGCAATCTGTTTGAAACTTCCTCTGACAAGACACCCTTATATTCGAGCAATCTGTTTGAAATTTCCTCTGACAGGACACTCTTATATTCGAGCAATCTGTTTGAAATTTCCTCTGACAGGACACCATTATATTCGAGCAATCTGTTTGAAATTTCCTCTGACAAGACACCCTTATATTCGAGCAATCTGTTTGAAACTTCCTCTGACAAGACACCCTTATATTCGAGCAATCTGTTTGAAACTTCCTCTGACACGACACCCTTATATTCGAGCAATCTGTTTGAAATTTCCTCTGACAAGACACCCTTAAAGCCTTATATATGAGCAATCTGTTTGAAACTTCCTCTGACAAGACACCCTTATATTCGAGCAATCTGTTTGAAATTTCCTCTGACAAGACACCCTTATATTCGAGCAATCTGTTTGAAATTTCCTCTGACAGGACACTCTTATATTCGAGCAATGTGTTTGAAATTTTCTCTGACAGGACACCCTTATATTCGAGCAATCTGTTTGAAATGTCCTCTGACAGGACACTCTTATATACTAGCAATAAGTTCGATATTTCCACTGACAAGACACCCTCATATACGAACAACACCTTTTCAGCAACTTCACGAAACTCTGTAAATATTGTTCACAAAATGTAATATTTTTGTTAACAAATTGTTGCAGTAAATATCTATGTATGTAATGAATGGGGATGGTTGTCTCATCTCCTCGCGTACCTTTTTTGCGCGGAAGCATGGGAAGGCTGAATTTGTTGTTAAGATATTGTATACACGTTAATTACAAGCCGAACGGGAATGTTTACATGACATGCGTAACTCTGTACACTTTCATAATTTTGTTTGGCGTTTCTTACTCACTCAATCCTCGCAAGGTACTGTCTCTGACATTCCAGGGCAGATCTGTACAGCGGTGCTGGAGCAGTTGTTGAAGTGGATGATGAGATTTTGATAGACTTCTGGAGAGGACAGAAGCCAGTATGAGACATCGGTTAGTATGTCTGTCCGAAAGGATTATCTGAAAAAATAGTCATCATCGGGTGCTGTACCGGCGGGTGTCGACGATCACAGATCTCCACCAATATCCATTTTTAGTATCTTTTATCTTGTCTAGTCGAAGAAGAAACAGTATCTTGTAACCTTATCTATCTTCTCTAGCCTTCCTTCATGTCCGATATCTTCTCTAGCTTTCCTTCATGTCCGATATCTTCTCTATCCTTCCTTCATGTCCGATATCTTCTCTAGCCTTCATATCCGATATCTTCTCTAGCCTTCATATACGATATCTTCTCTAGCTTTCCTTCATGTCCGATATCTTCTCTAGCTTTCCTTCATGTCCGATATCTTCTCTAGGCTTCCTTCATGTCCGATATCTTCTCTAGCCTTCCTTCATGTCCGATATCTTCTCTAACCTTCATATACGATATCTTCTCTAGCATTCCTCCATGTCCGATATCTTCTCTAGCTTTCCTTCATGTCCGATATCTTCTCTAGCTTTCCTTCATGTCCGATATCTTCTCTAGGCTTCCTTCATGTCTGATATCTTCTCTAGCTTTCCTTCATGTCCGATATCTTCTCTAACCTTCATGTCCGATATCTTCTCTAACCTTCATGTCCGATATCTTCTCTAGCCTTCCTTCATGTCCGATATCTTCTCTAGCCTTCATGTCCGATATCTTCTCTAGCTTTCCTTCATGTCTGATATCTTCTCTAGCTTTCCTTCATGTCCGATATCTTCTCTAGCTTTCCTTCATGTCCGATATCTTCTCTAGCCTTCCTTCATGTCCGATATCTTCTCTAGCTTTCCTTCATGTCCGATATCTTCTCTAGCTTTCCTTCATGTCCGATATCATCTCTAGCTTTCCTTCATGTCCGATATCTTCTCTAACCTTCATGTCCGATATCTTCTCTAACCTTCATGTCCGATATCTTCTCTAGCTTTCCTTCATGTCCGATATCTTCTCTAACCTTCATGTCCGATATCTTCTCTAGCTTTCCTTCATGTCCGATATCTTCTCTAGCGTTCCTTCATGTCCGATATCTTCTCTAACCTTCATGTCCGATATCTTCTCTAGCTTTCCTTCATGTCCGATATCTTCTCTAGCTTTCCTTCATGTCCGATATCTTCTCTAGCTTTCCTTCATGTCCGATATCTTCTCTAACCTTCATGTCCGATATCTTCTCTAACCTTCATGTCCGATATCTTCTCTAACCTTCATGTCCGATATCTTTTCTAGCCTTCATGTCCGATATCTTCTCTAGCTTTCCTTCATGTCCGATATCTTCTCTACCCTTCATGTCCGATATCTTCTCTAGCCTTCATGTCCGATATCTTCTCTAGCCTTCCTTCATGTCCGATATCTTCTCTAGCTTTCCTTCATGTCCGATATCATCTCTAGCTTTCCTTCATGTCCGATATCTTCTCTAACCTTCATGTCCGATATCTTCTCTAGCTTTCCTTCATGTCCGATATCTTCTCTAGCTTTCCTTCATGTCCGATATCTTCTCTAACCTACATGTCCGATATCTTCTCTAGCTTTCCTTCATGTCCGATATCTTCTCTAACCTTCATGTCCGATATCTTCTCTAGCTTTCCTTCATGTCCGATATCTTCTCTAGCTTTCCTTCATGTCCGATATCTTCTCTAGCTTTCCTTCATGTCCGATATCTTCTCTAGCCTTCCTTCATGTCCGATATCTTCTCTAGCCTTCCTTCATGTCCGATATCTTCTCTAGCCTTCCTTCATGTCCGATATCTTCTCTAGCCTTCCTTCATGTCCGATATCTTCTCTAACCTTCATGTCCGATATCTTCTCTAGCCTTCATGTCCGATATCTTCTCTAGCCTTCCTTCATGTCCGATATCTTCTCTAGCTTTCCTTCATGCCCGATGTTCCTATGTTGTCAATCCCACCACCTTTCTTTTCCCCCCTTTTCCTAGGTAGTCAAATTGCATAAAGATTGACTCAACCTGATAGGATTAAGTAACCACTGTCTCCAAGTGTTAAGTTCAGCGTTCTGCAATCAGTCATCGAGTTCATCGTTTGACAATCAGTCATTTTGTTCATCTTTTGGCAATCAGTCATCGTTTCATTGTTGTACAATCAGTGATCGTGTCCATCGTTGTGCAATCAGTCATAGTGTGTTCACCGTTTGACAATCAGTGATCGTGTTCACTGTTTGATGGTTGGTCATAATGTTCATTGCTTGTCAATCAGTCATCGCTTGACAATTATTCATAGTTTTATAATTTGACAGTCGGATATCAAGTTGAAATATCAATACATTTATTTCATGAATATATATTTATAAGAATGATCTAAGAATGATCAAAGAATGATCTATATCTGTAAGTTAGAACATTGATACTGGATCGAGATGTATTAACGATCTACAAATAATTATTCTAATGCTTTGTCCAAGATATGGAAATCTCAAGAGATGGCAAGACAACTCGACACATGTCTTTGGTAAAGGTGTAGCTGTGGGATTACATTTATTCAAATTATATTTTAAGTGTTTTATTTCTGTTTAATCCAAGGGTTACGTTTCGTTAAACTTCGCTCAATGACTGGAGAAAAACACTTTTCCCCCCACGGTTTATTTCTCCGGACAATAATAAACGTATTCAAAGGCACTTCGCGACCAGAAACAAATGAAATGGAAGTCGGAATGAAAGGAAGGGCTTGAAACCTAGCCTGTCGGAAGTAAAGATCGCGTTCATTGTGTTCCATGTTGAAATAAATATTTTAAAAAAACTTAGAAAAAGAAGGCGTGGACAGATTTCATGGAAAGTGTGCTCTCGTTTGAAGAGATTGCAGCAAAACAAATCATCTCCTTAGAGGAATGAAAACGTTAACATTATGTTGTATTTTCTGTACAGAATACACTGGCTGGATTTTCTAGTACATAAATGAAGATCGGCTGAATTTTGTTATAATTGTTTCACGTTTGATTGTTTATATTTAAATGTTTTGGTGGTGCATTCCAAACGGAATGTGTTAATGTTGAAAGTACAGGACAGGTGGACGAACAAGCGAATGCGAAATAAATCAATGTCTTTGTGATTTCGTTACGTGTAATGATAGAGAATATCTATTTTTGTGTGCATTAGTGGCTGTCAATGGTTGGTTGGTTGGTTGGTTGGTTGGTTGCTGATCCAGCAGTTCATGGGTTCTTGTTCTTTGACCAAGTGGGTTTCAATAGTTGGTTTGTTGGTTGCTGATCCAGCACTTCATGGGTCCTTGTCCTTTGACCCAATTGGCTATCAATAGTTGGTTGATTGGTTTCTGATCCAGCGGTTCATGGGCTCATGCCGTTTGACCCAAGTGGCAGTTAATAGTTGGTTGGTTGGCTGCTGATCCAGCGGTTCATGGACTCGTGCCCTTTGACCCATGTGGCTGTCAATTGTTGGTTGGTTGGTTGCTGATCCAGCGTATCATGGGTTCTTGTCCTTTGACCCAAGTGGCTGTCAATAGTTGGTTGGTTGTTTGATGATACAGTGGCTCATGGGGTTTTGCGTTTTGACCCAAGCGTATGTCAATAAATTACACTAACAATTCTTTATCAATATTTCATCCCTCCCCATCTTCTCAACAACTGTTTATAATTCAGTCTCCATTTACTTAATTATGACACAAAATTTTACCCTCACATCTACATATTTGCTCAGCAGAAAAAGTAATCAAAATAAGTACGTGCTGTGTGTTCACACTTTTAGAATATCCATGCAAATTCTAACAATTCAACCGTTGTAAAAACAACAGATTTCTCCACGTCAGCATGTCTTACCCACTTTCCTCTTTTCTTAATCCCTCTCTTTCCTCCTTTATTAACACTTCCCCTTTTCCCCTTTCTTAACCCACCCCCATTCTTTCCTCATTATCAACATTGTCAACATTTTTAGACATCCATTCCCCCCCCCAATAATTGTTGAAATAACTTATAAACATGACCCTTGACAGAGACAATAGAGAGAAAGATCACAGTTTTGTGTGATACGATTAAAGACACTAGAGAGAAAGATCACAGTTTTGTGTGATACGATTAAAGACACTAGAGAGAAAGATCACAGTTTTGTGTGATACGATTAAAGACACTAGAGAGGAATATCACAGTTTTGTGTGTTACGATTAAAGACACTAGAGAGGAAGATCACAGATTTGTGTGATACGATTAAAGACACTAGAGAGAAAGATCACAGTTTTGTGTGATACGATTAAAGACACTAGAGAGAAAGATCACAGTTTTGTGTGATACGATTAAAGACACTAGAGAGAAAGATCACAGTTTTGTGTGATACGATTAAAGACACTAGAGAGGAATATCACAGTTTTGTGTGTTACGATTAAAGACACTAGAGAGGAAGATCACAGATTTGTGTGATACGATTAAAGACACTAGAGAGAAAGATCACAGTTTTGTGTGATACGATTAAAGACACTCGAGAGGAATATCACAGTTTTGTGTGATACGATTAAAGACACTAGAGAGGAAGATCACAGTTTTGTGTGATACGGTTAAAGACACTAGATAGATAGATCACAGTTTTGTACGCTACGATTAGTGAGAAAGGTCACAGTTTTGTACGCTACAATTAGTGAGAAAGATCACAGTTTTGTACGCTACGATTAGTGAAAAAGATCACAGTTTTGTACGCTACGATTAGTGAGAAAGATCACAGTTTTGTACGCTACGATTAGTGAGAAAGGTCACAGATTTGTACGCTACGATTAGTGAAAAAGATCACAATTTTGTACGCTACGATTAGTGAGAAAGATCACAGTTTTGTACGCTACGATTAGTGAGAAAGGTCACAGTTTTGTACGCTACGATTAGTGAGAAAGGTCACAGTTTTGTACGTTACGATTAGTGAGAAAGGTCACAGTTTTGTACGCTACGATTAGTGAGAAAGGTCACAGTTTTGTACGCTACGATTAGTGAGAAAGATCACAGTTTTGTACGCTACGATTAGTGAGAAAGATCACAGTTTTGTACGCTACGATTAGTGAGAAAGATCACAGTTTTGTACGCTACGATTAGTGAGAAAGGTCACAGTTTTGTACGCTACGATTAGTGAGAAAGGTCACAGTTTTGTACGCTACGATTAGTGAGAAAGGTCACAGATTTGTACGCTACGATTAGTGAGAAAGGTCACAGATTTGTACGCTACGATTAGTGAGAAAGGTCACAGTTTTGTACGCTACGATTAGTGAGAAAGGTCACAGTTTTGTACGCTACGATTAGTGAGAAAGGTCACAGTTTTGTACGCTACGATTAGTGAGAAAGGTCACAGTTTTGTACGCTACGATTAGTGAGAAAGGTCACAGTTTTGTACGCTACGATTAGTGAGAAAGGTCACAGTTTTGTACGCTACGATTAGTGAGAAAGATCACAGTTTTGTACGCTACGATTAGTGAGAAAGGTCACAGATTTGTACGCTACGATTAGTGAGAAAGGTCACAGATTTGTACGCTACGATTAGTGAGAAAGGTCACAGTTTTGTACGCTACGATTAGTGAGAAAGGTCACAGTTTTGTATAAGTCGATTAAAGACACTAGCGAAAATCATCACAGTGTAAGAAATGAAATGTGTGAGGGAAACTTTAAATGACACCAAAAGAACAGACAGAGAACTGAAATGTGTGAGGGAAACTTTAAATGACACCAAAAGAACAGACAGAGAACTGAAATGTGTGAGGGAAACTTTAAATGACACCAAAAGAACAGACAGAGAACTGAAATGTGTGAGGGAAACTTTAAATGACACCAAAAGAACAGACAGAGAACTGAAATGTGTGAGGGAAACTTTAAATGACACCAAAAGAACAGACAGAGAACTGAAATGTGTGACGGGAACTTTAAATGACACCAAAAGAACAGACAGAGAACTGAAATGTGTGACGGGAACTTTAAATGACACCAAAAGAACAGACAGAGAACTGAAATGTGTGAGGGGAACTTCTAAATGACACCAAAAGAACAGACAGAGAAATGAAATGTGTGAGGGGAACTTCTAAATGACACCAAAAGAACAGACAGAGAACTGAAATGTGTGAGGGGAACTTTAAATGACACCAAAAGAACAGACAGAGAAATGAAATGTGTGAGGGGAACTTTAAATGACACCAAAAGAACAGACAGAGAACTGAAATGTGTGAGGGGAACTTCTAAATGACACCAAAAGAACAGACAGAGAAATGAAATGTGTGAGGGGAACTTCTAAATGACACCAAAAGAACAGACAGAGAACTGAAATGTGTGAGGGGAACTTCTAAATGACACCAAAAGAACAGACAGAGAAATGAAATGTGTGAGGGGAACTTCTAAATGACACCAAAAGAACAGACAGAGAAATGAAAATATCCAGATAGAAATATAGACTATATGAAATCAAGATTTCCACGAGAGACAGTAAACCAGATGATTTATCAACATCATGAGAATTGAATCAACGTAACCTGCCTTTCGTGCATACAGCAGCAGAAGATCAAGCTACAATGCGCGAAGAAGACAAAGAACTAGATGAATGGAGACAATCAACACAACATTAAAGAGAAACGTGCTGGAGATGAACAATGCGACCCAAGACCAACTTCTTCACCCCCCCCCCCCTCTAATGCATTCTTAACGGTACACTTGGAAATTATAATAGATAAATAGAATTAATAAACTGCTTCTTATGTTCTTATCTTCATCCTATTACCGGGACATAGTATCGAGAATTGGATGACTTATTTCCGAGAATTGAATGGCATAGTTCTAAGAATTGAATAACATAATTCCGAGAATTAAATGACCGGTGCAGTAGTAACAACTTTTCTTCTATATATCTACCTTATGATCAAGGCATTCTATTGTAGCATTCATGTAGAGTAGCATTGTTCTATTGTAGCATTCATGTGTGGTAGCTTTCTACTATTGTAGCATTCATGTGTGGTAGCTTTCTACTATTGTAGCATTCATGTGTGGTAGATTTCTACTATTGTAGCATTCATGTGTGGTAGCTTTCTACTATTGTAGCATTCATGTGTGGTAGATTTCTACTATTGTAGCATTCATGTGTGGTAGCTTTCTACTATTGTAGCATTCATGTGTGGTAGCTTTCTACTATTGCATCATTCATGTGTGGTAGCTTTCTACTATTGTAGCATTCATGTGTGGTAGCTTTCTACTATTGTAGCATTCATGTGTGGTAGCTGTGTGTTATTGCATCATTCATGTGTGGTAGCTGTGTTATTGCATCATTCATGTGTGGTAGCTTTCTACTATTGCATCATTCATGTGTGGTAGCTTTCTAACAATTGCATCATTCATGTGTGGTAGCTTTGTGCTATTCCAAGTACTGTAAGTCATTTTCTAATTTCCATCTTCTTTTTTTTCTGCGTTTGATCTCAAACTCCTGCATATTAGCAGGATGTAGTCCGGAGAACGCATTGCGTTGTGTCATGGTTTACAGCATTGTTGCGATGAATGCGCCATTTTTTCTGACACATCCAACTTCAGAATGGCTTTGGGTCACTTTGACGCTATATGTGGTATCGTACGTAGCCACCTCCACCACATTCTCTCCTTAGTCGTCACCTACACCATGTATGGAAGGCAAACAATGTTGCTATTCTTTGCTCCCCTCTGGGCATGTCACGTCACTGGCGTCTGATTTTATAAAGGGGGGAGGTAAACTTGAGACCCTTATCTGCGTGCTTGGATCTAAGACTCCTATCTACGTGCATGGATCTAAGATTCCTATCTACGTGCTTGGATCTAAGACTATCTACGTGCTTGGTTCTAAGATCCCTATCTACGTGCTTGGATCTAAGACTATCTACGTGCTTGGTTCTAAGATCCCTATCTACGTGCTTGGATCTAAGATCCCTATCTACGTGCTTGGATCTAAGACTATCTACGTGCTTGGTTCTAAGATCCCTATCTACGTGCTTGGATCTAAGACCCCTATCTACGTGCTTGTATCTAAGACTATCTACGTGCTTGGTTCTAAGATCCCTATCTACGTGCTTGGATCTAAGATCCCTATCTACGTGCTTGGATCTAAGACTATCTACGTGCTTGGTTCTAAGATCCCTATCTACGTGCTTGGATCTAAGACTATCTACGTGCTTGGATCTAAGACTATCTACGTGCTTGGTTCTAAGATCCCTATCTACGTGCTTGGATCTAAGACTATCTACGTGCTTGGATCTAAGATCCCTATCTACGTGCTTGGATCTAAGACTATCTACGTGCTTGGTTCTAAGATCCCTATCTACGTGCTTGGATCTAAGACTATCTACGTGCTTGGATCTAAGACTATCTACGTGCTTGGATCTAAGACTATCTACGTGCTTGGTTCTAAGATCCCTATCTACGTACTTGGATCTAAGACTATCTACGTGCTTGGATCTAAGACTATCTACGTGCTTGGTTCTAAGATCCCTATCTACGTGCTTGTATCTAAGACTATCTACGTGCTTGGTTCTAAGATCCCTATCTACGTGCTTGGATCTAAGACTATCTACGTGCTTGGTTCTAAGATCCCTATCTACGTACTTGGATCTAAGACTATCTACGTGCTTGGTTCTAAGATCCCTATCTACGTGCTTGGATCTAAGACCCCTATCTACGTGCTTGTATCTAAGACTATCTACGTGCTTGGTTCTAAGATCCCTATCTACGTGCTTGGATCTAAGATCCCTATCTACGTGCTTGGATCTAAGACTATCTACGAGCTTGGTTCTAAGACTATCTACGTGCTTGGATCTAAGACTATCTACGTGCTTGGTTCTAAGACTATCTACGTGCTTGGTTCTAAGACTATCTACGTGCTTGGATCTAAGACTATCTACGTGCTTGGATCTAAGACTATCTACGTGCTTGGTTCTAAGACTATCTACGTGCTTGGTTCTAAGACTATCTACGTGCTTGGATCTAAGACTATGTACGTGCTTGGTTCTAAGACTATCTACGTGCTTGTATCTAAGACTATCTACGTGCTTGGATCTAAGACTATCTACGTGCTTGGTTCTAAGACTATCTACGTGCTTTGTTCTAAGATCCCTATCTACGTGCTTGGATCTAAGACTATCTACGTGCTTGGTTCTAAGATCCCTATCTACGTGCTTGGATCTAAGATCCCTATCTACGTGCTTGGATCTAAGACTATCTACGTGCTTGGTTCTAAGATCCCTATCTACGTGCTTGGATCTAAGATCCCTATCTACGTGCTTGGATCTAAGATCCCTATCTACGTGCTTGGTTCTAAGACTATCTACGTGCTTGGATCTAAGACTATCTACGTGCTTGGATCTAAGAACTCTATCTACGTGCTTGGATCTAAGAACCGTTTCTTGTCAGGAAGATATCTTAGTTCAAATAGAAATAGAACTCAGAATAATCAGATATAAAGACAGTTACTTACAACATTGCACCAGTCTTCATTGTTTTGTTCCTATTTATGTCTTATACTATATCTTGACAAAGTTCAAATTGTCGAAACGTCTATGTCTGCTGTTTCACCGTGAAAAACTACTTCTTGTATACAAATAAAAACCTTGACCATTTTCACGTTCATTGTCTACACCTATGATTTAACTGTTAGAATTATGTTACTCTCATGAATACACTAATTTGAATATCTCCGCCCATCTCTTCCTAGTTCCTGACATTGGCTGTAAGTTCAAAGTCGATGGAACTCGGTTTCTTGAAAAAAAAATTAAAGATAAATTAACAAAACGAGTCGAATTTAAACTATCAGAAATCCATAGTTTGCATCCCTCGCATGTCAAATATCTCCAGTTCTTCAGTATCTTTTATCTGTGGCTGGGACTTCATTGGCTGATATCTCAGAGAATTTTTTAGCCGGATCCATCTTTTAGCCATTTCACTGTTCTTGGGTTCAATACTTTTCCTCTAATTACCGCAACGAGATATTAAGCTAAATGGGAATTTCATTTCCTTGGATGGCAACTATGTAAATGGGTGTCATCTATTATGTAAATAAGAGAAGTCGTAATCACGGGCTTCGGTATCGATATTTCTGGGGATCGATGACCGCTGATGTTGACTCCTTGCTGTCTATCTGGAGTGTGAGACGGTTAACACAGTCTAAAACTATTTGTGTGAGATGAATATTCCACATGTAAGTTTTAGTTAGTTATGTATCTAGATATATAGTTAGTGAGTTAATTAGTTAGTTATGTAGCTAGATATATAGTTAGTGAGTTAATTAGTTAGTTAGTTAGTTAGTTAGTTAATTAGTTAGTTAATTAGTTAGCTAGCTAGCTGGCTAATTATCCAGTTAGTTAGTTAGCTAGTGAATTAGTTAGCTAGTTAGTGAGATAGTTCATTAGTTAATTAGTTAGCTAGTTAGTTATTTATATAGCTAGGTATATAGTTAGTGAGATAATTAGTTAGTTAATTAGTTTGCTAGTTAGTTAGTTAGTTAGTTAGTAGTTAAATAGTTAGTTAGTTCTTCTTCTACTTTGTTCACTCTCAAACTCCTGCAGATTAGCAGGATGTAGTCCGGAAAACGGAATACGTTGTGTCATGGTTTACAGCATTGCTGCGATATCTGCGCCTTTCGGCATATCACATCCGACTTCAGCATGTCTTTGGGTCACTGGCCCTATATTGGATGGGGCAGCCAACTCCATCACATAACCTCCTTAGTCGCCTTTTACGACATGCATGAAAGGTAAACAGTGTTGTTATTCTTTGCTCCCCTTTCGGGCCCCGAAAACACACATGCGAGTTAGTTAGTTAATTAGCTGTTAGTTGTTCTCGAAGAAATGCGCAATACTCCGTTCTCTTATAGGTCCGTTCTCAAACCCCTGCATATATTATCGGACGGTAGTCCGGAGAATGGAATGCATTGTATCACGTGTTGCATTTTGGCTAGGATGTCTGCGAATGTAGTCCTGGCACATCCTACTTCACCACGGCTTCTGGATAATATGTACCCTATCTGAAATGGAACAGACTACCCCAGCCAAAATCTCCCAAGTCGGCACTTAACACATGCATGGAAACGAAAAGAGTCATGTTTTTCTTTGCTCCTCTATCGGGCCCGACAACACAAGAGTTGATCTCTGGATCTGCACGTGTGACGCTGTGCGAGCAGAACATCAATAAACAAACCCGATGAACTTCTAAAACATGTGTACCTGTGAGTAGAAGGCTTCTACCAAATATTCATGTACAATACTGAGAGTATAAGATTTGTGGCAATGAAATAGAGCTCTAGAAAATCTTCCCAATGAAATAGAGCTCTAGAAAATCTTCCCAATGAAATAGAGCTCTGTAAAATCTTCCCAATGAAATAGAGCTCTGGAAAATCTTCCCAATGAAATAGAGCTCTGGAAAATCTTCCCTATGCACATAAGGATACTCCTTCTTTATCGCTTATTCTCAAACTCCCACTTGTTCTCCCTTGTAACTGAACAATATGCCTACTAGGTTTCCAGCAGGATTTTTGTGTGTGCAAAGATTGGTAATGCGTTTCGTAGAAGTTTTATTTGCGCCAATGGCCCAACACATCAGTCTTCAAAGATGCACAAATGGTTCGCAAAGAAAATGCATGCAGTGAATGGGTTTTGATACCAGGTTCCCTCTCATGGCACCGGTTTGCCTAGCATCATGCCTACTCGATTTTCGAAGGATACGAGAGCTTTATTGTTGGTAATTTCTGCTGTTCCATTTAAAAAACACTCTTCTAAAATACATTCATTTTTTTGATACGTCAGAATTCTCTATGAATCAATTAGAGTCATTCACCTGTTCGCCTGGACTCTGAATTATCAATATAGATATTGTCTTGTTCTCTGCTTTTGCTGCAAGGCATAGCAGGATTGAATGAGGATCGGTTTTCAGGCTATGGCACGTTTGGTCAATTAATATGCAGTAATACTGTGACATCTCAGAATGTTGGTTACTCCTTCAATCCAACTTTTTCTTGGTCTTCCTGTGTATCTTGCTCTGTATATATTCATGTTGTATGCTATTACCGCTGGTCAATAAAGTAAAGGTGTGGCCCCATGGCAGCAACCTGCCGTTGGGGATGACGATAACTCTTCATGTACTAATTGTACGAAACACACATAGCCACACACACAAATCGACGTTTCGACCGAAATGCCTTTATTAAGGATCACAAATACATATAAATTTATTTCAAAACTGCATTACCTTGTTTGAAGCTTGACCTATTGGATTTCAGTTTTGCGCAGTGAGTTCATATTTTGGATCTTCATGAACTAAGCCGCAGCAACTATTAGGTGGAGTAGCCAGTTCCTTCCTTACTGTCTTTACCTCCCCTCCTCATGCGTCAAGTACTCATTTACAGCTGAGTCGACTAGAGGAGTGGTCGTGTCAAGCGATAAATCACAACCCGGATTTTGTTTGTCCGGACGTGGTTTCGAACCTGGCACGCTGTAACCCAGTGATAGAAAGCAAGCTCACTATCAACTAGACTACCGCGCTGCCAATAAGAATGAATTCTCTTTAGGTGGCCGAACCATTTCAATCTCTATCTTTGAATATATTTGATCACAGACGTTATTCCCACATTTTTTGTACTCTCTTCACTCCTCACATCATCTCTTCTGTTTGCTACTTCTCTTCGACATCTCAATAAGTTGTATCTCTTGTTCTTTAGTTAGTGTCCATGTTTGATATTGATAACACAATGTTGGAATGAAGATACGATTTATGAATTACCTTAATTCTGAATTATGTTTTTTTCTTTCAAAATCGCACTGTGTCTAAAAATCCAATTTAAATGATCCGACTCCTTAAAAAACAATCTTGAATCAGACAACTACATATAACATAGCTATATAGCACACGGCGTCATAGTACAGGGCGTCATAGCACACAGTTCCATAGCACACATTTTCACAGCAGACACCTTTATAGCTTCATAGCACACGGCGTCATAGCATACGGCGTCACATCATTCAGCCTCATAGCACACAGTTTCATAGCGCATGGCGTCATAGCACACAACTTAATAGCACACGCGTCATATCACACAGCTTTATAGCACGTGGCGTCATAGCACACAGTTTCATAGTATATGACGTCATAGCACACAGTTTCATAGCACACAGCTTTATAGCAAATAATTAATGTTTGCGTTGAGAAGGGTTAAAAATGCGTATAGGACTCTACTATTGACATTTGTTACCCCACATGTGCTCCTTCCCTCTCAGCGAAGCGGTACGAGACCTGTCGAGAGTATCACTCTTAGCACGTAACTTCGTAGCTTCACACGATAATCTCCAGGAATCTCGGGAAAAACTACCTTTAAAACAAGATATCGGGTTTTGAACCATCTATCTATTGCGCACAGAGTAAGTGGTTTAACAACTACACTATGGAGAAGTGACTTAACCACTACACTATGAAGAAGCGATTTAACCAATACACTGTGGAGGAAGTGACTTAACCACTACGCTATGGAGCAGTAACTTAACCGCTAACCTATGTAGAAGTGACTTAACCACTACACTATGGAGGAAGTGACTTAACTACTGCAATATAGAAAAATTACGTAACCACTCCGCTATGGAGAAGTAACTTAACCACTACACCATGGAGAAGTGACTTAACCACTACGCCATGGAGAAGTGACTTAACCACTACGCCATGGGGAAGTGACTTAACCACTACAATATTGAAAAGTGACTTAACCACTAAGATATGGAAAAGTGAATTAACCACTAAGAAATGGAAAAGTGACTTAACCACTACACCATGGAGGAAGTGACTTAACCACTCCAATATAGAAAAATAACGTAACCAATCCGCTATGGAGAAGTAACTTAACCATTACGCCATGAAGAAGTACCTTAACCACTACGCCATGGGGAAGTGACTTAACCACTACGCCATGGAGAAGTGACTTAACCACTACGCCATGGAGCAGTAACTTAACCGCTAACCTATGTAGAAGTGACTTAACCACTACACTATGGAGGAAGTGACTTAACTACTGCAATATAGAAAAATTACGTAACCACTCCGCTATGGAGAAGTAACTTAACCACTACACCATGGAGAAGTGACTTAACCACTACGCCATGGAGAAGTGACTTAACCACTACGCCATGGGGAAGTGACTTAACCACTACAATATTGAAAAGTGACTTAACCACTAAGATATGGAAAAGTGAATTAACCACTAAGAAATGGAAACGTGACTTAACCACTACACCATGGAGGAAGTGACTTAACCACTCCAATATAGAAAAATAACGTAACCAATCCGCTATGGAGAAGTAACTTAACCATTACGCCATGAAGAAGTACCTTAACCACTACGCCATGGGGAAGTGACTTAACCACTACGCCATGGAGAAGTGACTTAACCACTACGCCATGGAGCAGTGACTTAACCACTACGCCATGGAGAATTAACATAACCACTACACCATGGACAAGTGACTTAACCACTACGGCATGGAGAAGTAACTTAACCACTACGCCATGGAGAAATGACTTAACCACTAACCTATGGAGAAGTTGCTTAACCACTACAATATAGAAAAGTGATTTAACCACTACGCTATGGAGAAGTAACTTAACCACTACGCTATGGAGAAGTAACTTAACCACTACGCTATGGAGAAGTAACTTAACCACTACGCTATGGAGAAGTGGCTTGACCACTACGCTATGGAAAAGTGAGTTAACCACTACGCTAGGGAGAAGTGACTTAACCACAACGCAATGAAGAAGTGGCGTAACCACTACAACATGGAGAATTGACTTACTGAATACACTGTGGAGATCCCATAAATAACTCTACTTGGTTCCAAACCACATACTAAGTAAGAACAACTAAAAATGTACCATGAGAGCATTTAAAAACGGTTTATTAAAAACTGAGACATTCACACTCCAGAGCGTATGTCATGAATACCCTTCCACCAAGAACTGAAACAATACACTCCTGCGTCTCCATCATGAATACCCTTCCACCAAGAACTGAAACAATACACTCCTGAGTCTCAATCATGAATACCCTTCCACCAAGAACTGAAACAATACACTAATGAGTCTCTATTACGAATACCCTTGCACTAAGAACTGAAACAATACACTCCAATACTCTCCCACTAAGAACTGAAACAATACACTCCAATACTCTCCCACTAAGAACTGAAACAATACACTCCAATACCCTCCCACTAAGAACTGAAACAATACACTCCAATACCCTCCCACTAAGAACTGAAACAATACACTCCAATACCCTTCCACTAAGAACTGAAACAATACACTCCAATACCCTCCCACTAAGAACTGAAACAATACACTCCAATACCTTCCACTAAGAACTGAAACAATACACTCCAATACCTTCCACTAAGAACTGAAACAATACACTCCAATACCCTCCCACTAAGAACTGAAACAATACACTCCAATACCTTCCACTAAGAACTGAAACAATACACTCCAATACCCTCCCACTAAGAACTGAAACATTACACTCCAATACCCTCCCACTAAGAACTGAAACAATACACTCCAATACCCTCCCACTAAGAACTGAAACAATACACTCCAATACCCTCCCACTAAGAACTGAAACTTTCTTTCATTACTTTCGTTACTGAATGTTTTTCTGTGAATGAGTTAAGGGAGGTTTTCAATGAGATGCGGAAATAAAGGCCGCTTTGCCATAGCAAATGCCGTGACATGTACAGGAAGGATTTTGATTGTACCCACCAAAAGACAAAATCCTGTCTCAACTACTGAGAGTTGGTGGAACGTTGTCCCAAGAACTGAAACAACACACTTAAATGATCATGTGACATATTCTTCCCAGAACTTAGTCTTCCTTAAGGATACTCTGAACACTCTGCCATTTTTCGTGAGTTAACCTACCACGGCTATACTCTGTTCACTTTAAGAATGAAGTGAGCCACTGCTTCTGATTGGTTGTTGGATACAGAACGCATTAATCGATTGTTAAGTGCCCAGAAATATTGTTTTTAAATTTCGTTTTTAAATATTTTTGACAAGTTGCTTAAATATTGTTTCTAAATGTTTTAAATAATATTATTTTAACATGCCATCATCTGTTTAAAAATCACCTGTTGTCACGGGGTAATGTGGGTGTGTGTTTTGACCCACTTCATTCCTAGAGTGAACAGAGATTAGATACATATTTACGCAATATGACATACCACTGCACAATCGCTGTCTTAGGCCTTCTCTTTCCCTGCTGCTGTTAACTCTGTCTTCAGCTATTAATCTTTCCATGCTATTATGTCTCTTTATATGAGCCAAAAAACCCAGCATATTTGTTAGAATGTTGTTTGTTTGTTTTTCTTTCGCTCCATTGTAACCATCACGGATATCCGTGCGATTTCCGCCGGGAGAGTAATTACGTTGTGCCACCGTTATGCGCATTGTAGGCCTAGCACATCCGATTTCGGCATGCCTTGACAATTCGGGTGGGCTACCCTTAGCCTGTGACAGCCTCTATATCTGTCTCCAGGCACGCGTAGTGGAGACTCTTCGCCCAGACGATTTTTTGCTCTCGTCTGACTCTAACGAGGTGTTCCACTGTCTATAAACTTGCCTTGTGTAATTGGACGTGCTGTGCGTGTGCCCATTGGGTACTGAACCGTTTCTCATCCGTGAGCCTGGTTCCTTAAGGGGAAGAACTCAACAGAGGAGTTGGACCCTGGCTCTTTCGTCTTCTTAGCCGAGGTGTCATTCACCGACATCGTGTACCCCTTGTCCAAGTTCGAGTCTCACACTAAGCGTTTGAGAGCAAGGCGTTCTCGAGCTGAGCGTCCTTGTCCCAATAGCGCCTGAGCCCATCAGGTACTGAACCCTTTCTCTCTTCAAGTGTATTTCCGGTGTAGGAAAACCTGACAGTAGAGTTGACCATGGCCAAATCGTTGTCCCTTTTGTGCCTGAGCGCATCGAGTACGGAACCCTTTCTCTTCGCGAGCATATTTCCGGTTTAGGAAGGCTTTTAGAGTTGGATTAGGTCTTCTTGCTTTACCAAACGCCAATGAATGGGTCTGGGTCTCTGTCTGTAAGGAACACAGGTAGCTAGAAGCTCGACTCGAGCTGACGGACTTTGTAGTTCCCCTTTCCTAGGAACTTTTAATTTTCTATTTGCAGTTTGCGCTGCCCTCTAGCGCTGTTCTGCCCTTTCATTGTTTCATTGTACTCGGTATGAAATATATTTCTCTCGCCATGCATCTGCCTTTACGTGCATTTTACATTGACCGCCCCTCCAATGTTCGGACTGGACTGACTTGCTTCACTGTATGTCGACAGTGTCGCTATATGTGGTGCTGCTGGTGGTGTCGGAGATATTGTCTGTCTCTTGTGCAGTCAAATCTCTTTCCATCTGCTACCTCCACATTCTCGGACACGATCCCCAAATGATTTGGCCAGAATCAGCACGAGTTGCTGTATTTTTGTTTCCAGGGTGCACTGCGTGGAGGTACATTTGGGATCTTGGTTATCTGCTAACCCTGGGTCCGCCTAGAGCAATGCGTTCCCTTTGCACCCCTGAGAATGTTGTTAAAAAGGCAGCCCTCTTCGACGTTTATTCATCTTAATACCTCTTGATTTCTCTTTGCAGCTGTTCATGGTATACGTAAAATTCTTCTGTAGCATCGCATTTCGAAAGTTTCCGTGTTTGTTGTTCTGTCTTTTTCAGCAGCACGTTTTCTCTGTGTTTGTTGTTCTGTCTTTTTCAGCAGCACGTTTTCTCTGTGTTTGTTGTTCTGTCTTTTTCAGCAGCACGTTTTCTCTGTGTTTGTTGTTCTGTCTTTTTCAGCAGCACGTTTTCTCTGTGTTTGTTCTGTCTTTTTTCAGCAGCACGTTTTCTCGGTGTTTGTTGTTCTGTCTTTTTCAGCAGCACGTTTTCTCTGTGAGTATGATATTTGATGATTTTCGGCGATGCACTTTAAATTTTTTGAAAAACGGAAAAAAACAATAGTGGTTTTCAGCATTCTACCAACTTTTTTAAAAATATTTCTTTCTGGGGGTGGGGAGGGGGATGGGAAATTAACATTTTTAAAACTAATTAATCATTAGGGAAGCTGATTTCTTGGCAGTTTGTTGACAGGGGAGGTGGGGTGAAACATTCATAAAAAATGTTTGCCCTGCAAAGGTTTTTATCAAGAACACAACATAACACATGTCTATACAACAACGATGCTTGTGTTTACGTCACAGTATGACCATGTTATTCTGTACACATCACACAGTATGTAGTGTTGATGAAAACGTAATTTGGTCGAAACGTCGATTTTTGCAGTCCTGTAATAATTCAATTTAAATCATGAAACGTCTTCATCCTGTGTTCTTAATTATTCGCATGCAGGATCATAGTATCCCTGCATTTCTACCTATTATGGATATATTGAAAGACAAGTTTTTGACAAGTATCGTTTCACAGTTCTTTGTCTCATATTTCTTTGTTTCACAGTTCTTTGTCTCATATTTCTTTGTTTCACAGTTCTTTGTCTCATATTTCTTTGTTTCACAGTTCTTTGTCTCATATTTCTTTGTCTCTCATCTTTGACCGTAGATGTGAAACAAGTTAAAAGAATGGTTAAAAGTACTATCAATGACAGAAACAAATTAACAATACATATTACAAGCTAAAAATGAGAACTATAAACTACTACATCGCCCGTGTGATGCCGGGGCCCGAAAGTGGAGCAAGGAATAGCAACACTGTTTACCTTCCACGCATGTCGTAAAAGGCAACTAAGGAGGTTATGGGATAGAATTGGCTGTTCCATCCCATATAGGGTCAGTGACCTAAAGCCATGCTGAAGTCGGATGTGTCAGGTCTAAAGGCGCAGATATCACAGCAATGCTGTAAACCATGACACAACGCATTCCGTTTTCCGGACTACATCCTGCTAATCTGCAGGAGTTTGAGAACGAATGCAGAAGAATAAGAAGAAGAAGAACTGCTACATCTATTCTATATCAATGTGTGGCTCAGAATGTATGTGCATTGGCTGTACTGAGCGTGTCTACTCACTTTCCAAAACTATTTTGCAAGGAACAGTCGATGATGGAAGGCGAAGAAGCGGATAAATATAATTGCAGATTGACAACATCTTAGAATGTTCTGGCCGTGGTTTTTCTACACTCCTCTGAATTGTTAAGGATATAGGTTGTGGGAGTCTTTTTGTGCAGTCTCCAGCGAAGCTGGGTAGTTGGATACCATCAGTTGATTACAGTCCGCCAGGTTCGAAGCAATGTCCGTACAAAGCAAATGCGGATAGTGATTTCTTGCCTGACACGACCTGTTGACCCATATTCTCCTGATGACCCAGCTGTAATGGGTACCTGATGCATGAGTTATGGAAGGTAAACACGGCACGAAACGGGACTGGCTACCACCACTGGTAGTTACTGTGACTTGGTACATGAAGAGTTAACTTCGACCCAGAGACTGACGTAAAACGAAGTCGATCATCTTTCCAATGAGTACACAGACAATCGGACTAAGGTAGGGTGCGGAAAAACTACAAATAACAGTATACATGACTGTTTCAACGTTTCATCCATAAGGTTTTTTTTTAAAAACAACAAACTCAAAACTAACAGTAAACATGTAGTAAAAGCAGTTAAAATAATAACACTATTACAAAAGCATTAGAAGGAAAACATTTAACAGAACAGACAATCAACGAAACAACGACGTACGTATACACAAGTGTTGTCATGGAGACAAATATTAAAAAAAATATATGGACAATGAGAACGAAATAAAATTATGTCTGAAAACAGAATGAAGGACAATAACAAGAAAGACGCCCCACAAATCTAATTAATGAATGATCGGCATTAAGACCTAATGGATTAAGGGTATTAAATATAGCGATTTTCAATGGTGTATCCAGCATCGAACGATCAAAATGGACATAAGGAAACAGATAATATTTGCAATTTTCATATCAGCACTGTGTTACCAGTGTCAAACATGATCTTTAACAACCTCGCAGCAGAGAAAAGTCATCACATTGGAGATGAAGTGTTTAAAAAAAGCAACTTTGGTCGCCAAACGAGACAGTAAGAAACGAGGATATCAGAAAAAGAGTAGGAATAATGTCTTGTATTGAATATAATAATATAATAGAGATTAAAGGACAACAATAAATTAATAAATGCAATGGTTTGGTCATCTGGAAAGAAAGCCGTGTGATTCATTAGTTTATAAATCATATATGAAGAGAGGAGAAGCAGAAAGAAGTGCCAGGGGTAGACCTATAGTACGCTGGATCGACAACGTCAAAGAGAAATTACACGAACACTAAATAGCATTATCTGAAGCTGCCAGAAAAGCGAGAACAAGAACATTGTATCTCCCTCAACACCCGTAAAGGGAAAAAGAGGAAGGAAAGATAGATAGTTTATTCGTTTTGCGTTCGCTCCATTGTAACCAGCATGGGTATCCATGCGATTTCCACCGGGAGCGTGTTTACATTGTGCTACCGGTATGCACCTTGTAGGCCTAGCACATCCGATTTCGGCATGCCTTGACAATTCGGGTGAGCTACCCTAGCCTCCCTATCGGTCGCCAGGCACACGTGTGTGTGGTGACTCTTCCCCAGAAGATTTTTGCTCTCGTCTGTCTCGCACGAGGTATTCCATAGTCTATGAACTTGCCTTGTGTAATTGGACGTATTGTGCCTGGGCTCATCGGGTTCTAAACCGTTTCTCATCAGTGAGCCTGGTTCTTTAGGAGGAATAACTCACCAGAAGAGTTGGACCCTGGCTCTTTCGCCTTCTTAGCCGAGGTGTCGTTCACCGACATCGTGAACCCCTCGCCCAAGTTCGAGTCTCACACCACGCGATTGGGAGCAAGGCGTTCTCGAGCTGAGCGACCTTGTCCCAATAGCGCCTTAGCCCATCAGGTACTGAACCCTTTCTCTCTGCAGTGTGTTTCCGGTATAGAAACACCTGACAGTAGAGTTGGGCCAGGGCTAAAATCGTTGTCCCTTTTGTCCATGAGCCCATCGGGTACGGAACCCTTTCTCTCTGCAACTGTATTTCAGGTATAGGAAAGCTTGACAGTAGAGTTGGGCCAGGAATGCCCTTTTTGCCGGAGCCTATTGGGTGCGGCGCCATTTCTTTTCGCGAGTATGTTTCCGGTATAGGAAGACTCGACAATAGAGTTAGTCTTCTTTCTTTTCCGAACGCCCATGATTGGGTCTGGGTCTCTGCCTGTGAGGAGTACAGGTAACTAGAAGCTCGTCTCGAGCTGACGGAGCTTGTAATTCCCATTTTCGTAATCGTTTTCACTTTCTATTTGCAGTGGCGCTGCCCTCTAGCGCTGTTCTGCCCTTTCGTTTTTCCATTGTACTCAGTATGACATCCATCTGTCTTTCTATCTATCTATTCGCCATGCATCCACCTTTTCATGCTTTTTCATTGGCCGCCCCATGTTAGAACTGGACTAACTAGCTTCACTGTATGTCGACAGTGTCGCTGTATAAGTGTTGCTGGTGGTGTCAGAGATATTGTCTGTCTCGTATGCAGTCAAATCTCTTTCAATCTGCTACCACCACATTCTTGGACACGATCCCCAAATGATTTGGCCAGAATCAGCTCGAGCTGCTGTATTTCTGTTTCCAGGGTGCCCCGCGAGGAGGTACATTTGGGATCGTGGTTATCTGCTAACCCTGGGTCCGCCGAGAGCAAAGCGTTCCCTCTGTACCCCAGAAAGTTAGTTAGATGTCGACAAACAAGCAGGTAAGAGAAGACATGAAACAACGATATGTTTCTACAACAATACGAATAACACAAGAGACTACTATCGGACATGTACTTACAATTAAAGAAAACATACTGCCACTACAAGCATTAAAATGGGTACCACATGGCGCAAGAAAAGAGAGAGAGAGAGCAAGAGAGACTCTCTCACAACAACCATGAAAGAGTCAACAACATGCAAGAATTACACGCAGTACCATCACTTCGTTATGCAAGCATGAAAAGAAAACAAAGTACCCAAGATAAGTACCGTCAGCAAATAAAGTGGTTTGGTCACTTTGTGAGAATGGACCGAATTCAAATACCACTAAGAGCTTATAACAAACGATCATCTGGATACAGAGCAAAGGGAAGACCGAGAAAGAGATGGATCGATAACATCAGGACCATCCTCCACAAACACGCAATCAGTACGACTCAGGCATCACATCTGGCCGTGAACAGAAACTTACAGTTTACACCTCTACGCTTAACGGCAAGTGTGGATGTTATCAACCAGCTTCCACCTGGGGATAGACAATCTAGCTCTATCGTTAGTGGTGTATGATGTAATACAGTGGCCTGAATCTCGCGGGAACCACGACGAACAGTGCTATTTTAATGTATGGCGACGGAAGTCAGGCCCCTTGCCTCAAAAGGGCCAACCCAAATGGCCGGATTCTTTGCTTACCAACAGGTTAGTGGAACATATATTAGTGTTTCCATGAGTCTGGTATTTTGTACAAACGCAATGCGTCAAAGTTTCTCATTGGAATGCATAAGTCACAGTGTTTCCATCACAGTCTTGTATATTGTACAAACGCAATGCGTCAAAATTCCCTAGTGGAATGCAGAAGTCACAGTGTTTCCATCACAATCTTGTATGTTTTTAATCTGATTTGTTCTTACCCATATCCAACTGCCGACCTAAAATTTATCGACCTTGTGTTGTATAGAAGTACCTTTGTTATACAGTTTTACAGCAGTATCAAGTTTTATCGATTATCGTATTACACACAAAAGTATTTTCCCGTATTCGCAGCAGGGAACGTATAGGATAATACGGTGCTAAGTTTGTATTCATTAAAAAGACCATATCGTGTATTTCGGTGCTAAGTCTGTATTCATTTAACACGTCATATCGTGTATTTCGGTGCTAAGTCTGTATTCATTTAACACGTCATATCGTGTAATACGGTGCTAAGTCTGTATTCAAGTAACACGTCATATCGTGTAATACGGTGCTAAGTCTGTATTCATTTAACACGTCATATCGTGTATTTCGGTGCTAAGTCTGTATTCATTTAACACGTCATATCGTGTAATACGGTGCTAAGTCTGTATTCAAGTAACACGTCATATCGTGTAATACGGTGCTAAGTCTGTATTCATGTAACACGTCATATCGTGTAATACGGTGCTAAGTCTGTATTCATGTAACACGTCATATCGTGTAATACGGTGCTAAGTCTGTATTCAAGTAACACGTCATATCGTGTAATACGGTGCTAAGTCTGTATTCATGTAACACGTCATATCGTGTAATACGGTGCTAAGTCTGTATTCAAGTAACACGTCATATCGTGTAATACGGTGCTAAGTCTGTATTCATGTAACACGTCATATCGTGTAATACGGTGCTAAGTCTGTATTCAAGTAACACGTCATATCGTGTAATACGGTGCTAAGTCTGTATTCATGTAACACGTCATATCGTGTAATACGGTGCTAAGTCTGTATTCATGTAACACGTCATATCGTGTAATACGGTGCTAAGTCTGTATTCAAGTAACACGTCATATCGTGTAATACGGTGCTAAGTCTGTATTCATGTAACACGTCATATCGTGTAATACGGTGCTAAGTCTGTATTCAAGTAACACGTCATATCGTGTAATACGGTGCTAAGTCTGTATTCAAGTAACACGTCATATCGTGTAATACGGTGCTAAGTCTGTATTCAAGTAACACGTCATATCGTGTAATACGGTGCTAAGTCTGTATTCATGTAACACGTCATATCGTGTAATACGGTGCTAAGTAAGCATTTTTAAATCATCAACACCCTACCAACGGATGATGTGGTCTGTATCACGTGTACCTCCATTACTTTCCCAGAAGATCTGGTTCCCATTTCCTTAGACTGGGTAGACCCAGGTTGGGAATTGAACCTTGGATCACCCGAACAGGAAGCCAATGCTGTCGTTGCTCAGTATACTTATACATAAATCTAAAAAGGGCTCAAAAGGATTCGAGGGTTTATTTTATTGAATGCGGGGTTACCCATATGTATTCCATCCATCTCACTAAAGTAGAGGGCTGCCTGCCGAGAGTACCACTCACGGCACGTAAATCCGTAGGTTCAAGCGATATGCCCCAGAGATCTCGGGGAATAATGCACTTTGCAAACAAGAGCACACTAGACGCTTTCGAACCATTGAAATATTTTGCACAAGGCGAGAATCATATCCACTACACTAAAGCACTGTGGTGCTGCGAAAAAAGAAATACAAATACGATACCGTATTTAAGTGTGCATATGATCTGGAAGTATAAACTAGTACATGTCATTCATCTTGGCTGGTCCTACAGGTCCTTTAGTCATTTACATAAGTTGTGTGTCATTCGCAAATGGGCGGGTGTGCGGACGGACAGATGGACGGACAGATAGACCGACGGACAGACAGACAGATAGACGAATTGACAGACAGAGATATCGATCGATCAATCTAAAAAGTCAAAAAAGAAAACTGAAGCATCAAAATCCAAAGACATGCATGAAGATAACCTTCACCATCGCAGAACTAAATGGTGTCATAGGAAAACTAAAAACATAAAAGGACCCAGGAAAAAATGGTTTAATCAATGCTATGATCAGGAACCTAGGGCTAATCAACAGAAACAAGCTCCTTACCATCTTCAACCAATCATGGAGAACTGGCACAATTCCAGTATTATGGCGTAAAGCTGTCATCATCCCAATCGGTAAAAACAAACAAACAGAAGAAAAAAAAACAACTAGCAAGTCAAGCTATCGACCATTCACCTTCTTGAGTTGCGTAGGAAAAGCAATGAAACGAATGGTCAACTAATGACTAATAAAATACTTAAAAGAAAACCAAAAGCTCACCAAGCCACAGTCAGCTTTTTTTGTGGAAAAAACGAAGTACAGAACACCAGCTCATATACCTAGCACAAGCAATCGAAAATGCTTTTCAAAAGAAGGAAAAAAGCTTGCAACTTTTATGGACTTGAGTAAGGCATTCGATAAGGTGTGGACAGATGGAATCTTCTTCAAGCTTCTCCAAAAGAAAACTGAAGGAAGAATGTTCAGCTGGATAAAAGATTTCTTCTGCTACCGCACTGCAAGAGTAAAAGTAGATGGTAAACTAAGCAAACGTGTTACTCTCCAACAAGGAGGACCTCAAGAGGAGTGATCTCTCCTACCCTCTTCCTAGTATTCAATAATGATACTGGCGAGAATCTGTCACATCATATTTCGAAGTCCCCTCCAATTCAGATGACATTGTTGCCTGAAGTCTAGCAAGCGACCTATCCATTGCAAATAAATTAATGCAGACCGCACTTGACATCCTAAGTGAATGGACATCGGACTGGGGAGTCCAGATTAACCTCTCCAAAACTGTGACAACAATCTTCTCACTGTCAAACCACCAAGAAAAAGCAAGCCTACAAGTAAGTAAATGGAAATGAGCTAGAACATGAGGAAAACCCTACATATCTGGATGTCAAACTAGAACAGCGACTCACCTTGCAACCACATCTGATAACGACTGACGAAAAACAAACCATGAAACTATTCTTGATGAAGAAACGTGAAGGCACAAGCTGGGGAGCTAATGGAAGTATTCTCCGAAAAGTCTACATGGTTACAGTCAGACCTGTAGTAGAATATGGAATGACAGCCTGGACATCAGCATCAAAAACAAATACTGATCGCCTATCTAAAGTACAAAATTCAGGACTTCGACAAATCTCAAGAGGGATGAAAATCACTTCAATCCATGCAATTTAAAAACACGTAAACACCCGCCCACTGGATGACAGGAGAGAAGAAAGGGTGCTTGTGCAAAGGGAAAAAAATAAGCGCTTGCCAAACCATCCGATGCATACACAAATTTCTAGATCAACCACAAGCAGGCTGAAGAGAACCAGCTTCTGTCACACCTCCAACCGTATCCATCAACAGCACAAAGATATCTTCACAAACCTACCAACTGAAATTGAAACACTAACGGATTTTTAAGAGACAGACAATAGTCTCCAAAACGTCTCCATAACAACAGTTTCCTGGTATAATTAAAAAGTAATACCAGACTCCAACTCAACTAAAGCATTAACACTAGAGATGATAGAAATAAAATACAAACCAAAGGAATGGATACATTTCTACACAGATCATTTAGCAGAGGGAGCAGTAAGGAATGAAGGAGGTGGAAATTTTATAAGACTCAAAGATGGAAAGACAATAATAACAGCTTTTCCAACAAAGAAATACTCCTCCAACTTTAGAGCAAAAGCAGTTGCTTTCTATCAAGCACTGAATGTCATCACCGAACCAGGGCTGTCAAGCCAAACCAGGGCTGTCAAGCCAAACCAGGGCTGTCAAGCCAAACCAGGGCTGTCAAGACCAAAGAAGATTGCTATATTCACATATTGAAGATCTCTTATGGAATCAACCAGTGCACCATAAATGAAAGCCTTGTGCACTACATCAGACATGAGCAAATATATATGCAATAATCATCAGCTATTACACTTCAATGGATACCATCACACTGTGGAATCATGGAAAATGAAAAAAAGCGGACTCCCTGTCAAGAACAGGAAGCGAAATGGAAAAACACAGACACCCACTGTCCTACAGAGAAGCATACAAAAATATTCCTGAACACATAAACAGAAAAATGGGAGAAACAAATGGAAATGGAAGACAAACATGATGCAATATATCACCTCCAAATATGTCAGCAGACCACAATATTTCACCTTAGAACAGGCCACTGCAGAATTTTGTGTCACCTTTACCGATTAAGGATCTCATACACAGATGAATGTCCAAGTGGATCTGGAACCCATACTCCAAAACACATACTTCAGGACTGCCCAACATACAAAGAGCAGAAACAGCGGATCTGGCCTGTGGGTACAGATCTGAGGCAAAAGCTATGGGGCATCCGTTATGACATTGAGAAAAAGGCGGACTTCGCCCTGCCTACAGACCTGACAATATAGTATCACCGAGACGTGCAGGACACAGAAGAAAAAGATAGATGGATGATAGTAAAAATGTTACCACATAGCATTTATTAATGCCATGGGAGTGTGAGATGTCAACGATCTCACATTTCTGTGTCTCTGCTATATGAGGTCGGTAGCTAGCTCCTCTCCATCGGAGTCTTTACTTCCCGGACTACTGGTCTACGGACCACCCTATAAAGGCTGGGTCGATCCGAGAGCCGCTGCGGTCTGAAAAACATTTGCACCCTCAAATGGGGAACGAACCCACGGTCACTCATATGCAAAGCCAGTGCGTCAATCACTGCGCTACGTAACTCTCTCAAGTAGATGGATGGATGCATGGATGGGTGCATGAAAGAATGGATAGATAGATGGGTGAATAGATGGATGGATGGATTAGATAGATAGATAGATAGGTAGATGGATGGGTGATTGGGTGGGTGGGTGGGTAGGTAGGTAAGTAGACAGACAGATAGACAGACATACAGATAGACAGATAGATAGATAGATAGATGGATGGATGGATGGATGGATGGATGGATGGATGGATGGATGGATGGATGGATGGATGGATGGATGGATGGATGGATGGATGGATGGATGGATGGATGGATGGATAGATAGATAGATAGATAGATAGATAGATAGATAGATAGATAGATAGATAGATAGATAGATAGATAGATAGATAGATAGATAGATAGATAGATAGATAGATAGATAGATTTTACTTTTCCATAGAACAAATCTCATCGTGTATCAGACACCACCTTAAACCTGAGAAGACCCGCCCACTATGCCTGCAATCAATATGTTTTCTTCCACAATCTGCCCATGTGATTGGCGGTGATGAGTCACGTGACATCTTGCTGTCCGCCCCTTCTGTCAATTTTGATTGAGACAGACGCTTGCCCCTGCACACTCGTTTTCCAGTTGAGAAACTCAATGGAAACGATTCAATAAGAGCAAAACGAGACTGGTACGAGGGTTTTATCCGTTTGTGACACAAATTCTGTTCAACGGCGTACCGAACTAAAATGTACAGTTTTATGGTATGATACAGCAGAAAGAAGAATTCTTAATGGAAAGTGTACAAGCCTGTTTCGCGAGACCTCTGAAACTGTAATATAATGTGCCATCTCTAATGTTATAACGATATGTACGTGAAACATATGGATAGGAGTAACATATTACTGGAGAATCTAAACTCAGGTAGGATAAGTGTTTGTTTGTCAATCTCTTTACGTCTGGAACTATTTATTATTTCTGGTCTACGTGTTTGCGATATAGTTTCAATATTCAGCAACCATGCGTGGATCCTTGTCCTTATTTTGAGCTTGTGTTTTCCTTGTGTTTTAGGAATTCAAAAATAGCATTTTTTTCGTAATATTGAAAAAGTTAGTTGATGAGAAGTCATTATACGGAATGTGTAATGTTTTGGTGCTATTTGTTTATGATGTTTAGGCCTATAAGATAGTTTCTCTTGTTTGTCTTAGATTATGGTATAAAAAAATACCCCTACATAAAAACGGTCGTTAGCATATCTTATTCTGCATATAGCCATCAACTATTTTTTTTGGGGGGGGGGACTGTAGATCCTGGGATTTTCTAGTCAATATTAATACGTTCAGTGAACACTAAGTTGGCCTTACAACTGCAAAAGAACCTAATAAAACAGTCGAAACGTGGAACAGTGTTATGAAATATTTATCACTGGTAACACATATAATTACACACACAAAACGACGTTTATATCAAAAAAAAACTTTATAAAAAACACATTCACAACATAAACTATAGGTCTATACATTATAATATATTGTGACTATTTTTAATAAAGATCTTTTTTGTGTGTGGAAACGTCGATTTGTGTGTGTTGTTATGTGTGTTATTATGTGTTATCATTTATTTGATCATTTGTGTTATCAGTGAGCAGCAATATTTCATTACACGGTTCTAAGTTTCCGTTATTAATTAAATACATACATACAGTATCTGACACATAAAGGTATGGAAAATGGTGATAATTTACTAAATTCTGTGAGTAAAAAAAGCAACATTGAAGAAGCTCGCCCCTTTCACTTTCACGCGTTAGTCAATGTTGACTGCATTAGTTAACATTACCATTAAAATAACCTTGTGTTACATCATGTATAGGTGTAATGTGTTATAGGGTTGGGAAGCTTAGGAGACAAAGATTTCTTTTAAAATGCATAGCCTAAAGGATTGACTTCAATTGTATTAAGGTTTTCCCATATGTAAATAGGGCTTATACTTTTTTCCCTTTTTAATAGAGGAGTTCTTTCCTTGCCAACAGTAATGATTAGCTGAGATAGTCGACAGTTAATAGATTTGTGCAGAAAGTAAACAAGACTTTATTCGTAAATGTTTTTTTTTTAATTTTAATTATTGGCGTGATATTTGTTGGTCACTATTTACATACTTGGAATTGCTTGGCAATTCAAGCCAAAAATAAAGTCGACTAATGAAATTCATGTAAATAATTAAAAAATATCCTTTCAGATCGTTTACTTTCTGTACGGAGGTCTATACTAAAGACTGGTCATGGATCAGCTCTGTCTGCTGATAGTACCGACCAGAGCACTAACATCATAGCTCAAGCGATCATTGTCGGTAGTACCGACCAGAGCACTAACATCATAGCTCAATCGATAATTGCCGACAGTGCCAACCAGAGCACTAACATCATAGCTCAAGCAATAATCTTCAGGATCAATAAATAAGAGCATAAAGGAGATGTACTGAACCTATTTCACGAACGCACAGCGAGTTCTCGTGCATGTGCACCAATTTTTGTGTCTCTGCATCCAACTGTGGATCTATACTAAAATTATAAATGATGTCAACAATTAGGGAGTAGGAGTAGAGTAAACATTTGACAGTTGTTGACAAAAGGGGTGGGGGGAGGGAGCGGTTGTCAAAGGCTTACATCAACAAAACTGTTTTATACACCAATATACGCCTGAACACAAATATTTTAATACGTATAAATTGGATGTGTCGATGTTTTGTGGTTGTCTTGTGTGCTTCCAGTCATTAGGAATTCTTCATCGCCTTGTATCCTAATTTCTCATGTGGAGTTCATAATTGCAATTATTAGGCTGTATTACTGGGCAATGATATTTTTATGCAATTACTAGGCTGTATTACTGGACAGTGATGTCCCATGGACTGCTTCGTCAACAGTGGACAACATTATTACAACCAAATGTTAGCAGACTTTCATGTGATTGTGTATGTGAGCACAAAATAGTACACCTTCGCGCTAGTGTTGACGGGAATGGATTAAAGAATGGTATGCATGTCGTAAGAGGCGACGAAGGAGGTTTTGATGATGGAATTGACTCTTCCATCTCATAAAGGGTCAAAGTAACGCAGAAATCATGCTGAAGTCGGGTGTGTCAGATGAAAATATCGCAGAACTGTAAACTATGACGAAACATACCCCCCTCTCTTGACTACATCCTGCTAATCTGCAGGAGTGTGAGAACCACTGCAGAAAAATAATATGCCCCTAATGAGTAGCAGGCTTCCTTTTCTGCGTTCGTTCTCAAACTCCAGAAGATTATCAGGACGTAGTTCGAGAAACCGATTGCGTTATGTCATGGTTTACATCGTTTACAATAGCTTTACCTTTTTGCCTAGAATATCCGATTTCAACATGACATTGGATAAGTACTGGGTCACATCGACTCTATATGAGATGGGACAACCACATGCACCCCAGAAAATCCTTTGCTCTTACCCCATGTATGGTTGGTAAACAGTGTTGCTAATATTTGCTCCCATTTCGAACCAAATAACTAACCGGCGACACCGGATACTATAGGAACATCCAGCAGTAGAGACTTGGAGTACAGTGTCTTCCTCTGAGACTGCAGTTTCTCATGAATTCCCCAGATTAACCGAAATGAATCTAAAGATACTCTAACAAATAACTGTGTAACATTTCAATCAACTGTCTGCTAACAATAAAGTTGTGTTGCTGGGGATCCCTTCACACTGGGCAATTGCAGGAAATGTTGCTGGGGATCCCTTCACACTGGACAATTGCAGGAAATGTTGCTGGGGATCCCTTCACACTGGGCAATTGCAGAAAATGTTGCTGGGGATCCCTTCACACTGGGCAATTGCAGGAAATGTTGCTGGGGATCCCTTCACACTGGGCAATTGCAGGAAATGTTGCTGGGGATCCCTTCACACTGGGCAATTGCAGGAAATGTTGCTGGGGATCCCTTCACACTGGGCAATTGCAGGAAATGTTGCTGGGGATCCCTTCACACTGGGCAATTGCAGAAAATGTTGCTGGGGATCCCTTCACACTGGGCAATTGCAGGAAATGTTGCTGGGGATCCCTTCACACTGGGCAATTGCAGAAAATGTTGCTGGGGATCCCTTCACACTGGGCAATTGCAGGAAATGTTGCTGGGGATCCCTTCACACTGGGCAATTGCAGGAAATGTTGCTGGGGATCCCTTCACACTGGGCAATTGCAGGAAATGAGGAAGTTGACAGACTGTCAAAAGCAGGGGAAAAAATGAACAATTCCATCACAGAATATCATTTGTTGAATCTACAACTGTCATCAAAAGAAAATACAAACAAACATGGAGTCAGATATCAGGCAGAAGGTTTCCACTCTCATACCTCCTAATTCTGAACATAGAAGTGAATCTGTAGGGCAGCCGGGAAGACCTCCTGATGAATCTGTAGGGCAGCCAGGAAGACCTGATGAATCTGTAGGGCAGACGGGAAGACTTGATGCTGAATCTGTAAGAAAGCCGTGAGGACCTCCTGCTGAATCTATAGGGCAGCTTGGGGGACCTCCTGCTGAATCTATAGTGAAACCGTGGAGACCTCTTGCTGAATCTATAGGGCAGCCGGGGGAGCTCCTACTGAAGAGTAAATTCGTGGATATGGCTCTCCTACCTACTAATACTGAACATAGAAGTGAAACTGATCGTATAAGTACAAGAATACTGACTTCTTCTCACAATAATATCAGTGGTTGAATACTGACTTTTTTATACACCTATAAAACACATATAAGCAATAATATCAGTGGTTGAATACTGACTTTTTGAAACAATTGTAAATACACATAGAAGGCACTTTAAGACACACATATAAAACATACAAGAGACTCTGAAACACATCTATGAAACATATATAAGACAATATAAGACGCACCCCTAAAACACAAACAAGACGCTCATAGACACACCTATAAAACACATATAAGACACTCTAAGAAACACCCGTAAAAACATTTAAGAAACTCTAAGACACACCTATGAAACACTTAAGAAACTCTAAGACACACCTATGAAACACATATAAAACACTGACATCTATAAAACACACATGAAACACTCTAAGGCACACATATAAAACACACATGGAACACTCTAAGGCACACATATAAAACACACATAAAACACTCTAAGGCACACCTATAAAATATACATAAAACACTCTAAGTCACACCTATAAAACACTCACCTTACTTACGACCTGCTCTCTAAAAGCTACCAAACACCGTCTTTCTTTATATTATTTGTATTTCATCTTTCGAAATTTCAATAAAAATACTTTCTATACACGTTGTGGCTACTGCTATGGCAAAACGACTATTATTTTCAAAGCTTATAAAATGCTCCCTGCATTTCATAGCAGGAAAGTTGTGTTAAATGAGATAAGATATTGGGAGGTCGTGGTTACTGGATTACCAGAATCGCGACTTCTGCTATTGTTTAATGTTTAAAAATCTTACATAACCTTAATGGAAAACATCCGCGATAGAAAGTATCGTGTATCACCATGAGGACCACCGAAGACAGATGTGTCAGGCCATGTGCACAAATATAACGGCGACACAACGCATTTTCATTCTCTGGACTACATCCTGTTAGAAATCTAGTAGGACCAGTGTCCTGCTTCAAGAGAGATCCAGTGGGAGTTTGAGAATGTCCTGCTACAAAGAGATCTAGTGGGAGTTTGAGAATGTCCTTTTACAAGAGAAATCCGAGTTTGAGAATGAACGCTGATGAGGATCATAAGAGAAACATTTTATTTAATCAAAATTCAAAGGGAACCAGGGAACCATGCAGTAACAAATGTCTGTCAGGGGAACCAGGGGAAAATGTAGTAACAAAAGATTATCTGGAGAACATACAGTAACGAAAGCGTACCTGGGGAACATGCAGTAACGAAAGTTTACATAATTCTAGTAGTTACTTTCACATACAACTAAACAATGAAATAAATAAACTACTTTTCGCAGGCGACCAGAGCCTCATATACGAAAACGAAGAACAACAATAAAATCATGTTAACTCACTATCTGCAACATGTAGAAAATACAACATGAAGATCAGTACACATAAGACGGAAACTATGAAAATATACAGAACACCGAGCCCACTAAACATACAGATAGACAACATAGGAGTAAAACAAGTAACAGAGTTCAAATATCTCGGTAGTATTTTTATAGAAAATGGAAGCCTAGACAGAGAAATAGAGACGAAGTGCCAAAAGTCAAATAGAGCAACATACTCACTGTCACCGCTACTTCTTCACCCCAAGATCGAGATGGAAGTTAAAAGGCAAATGATCTACAGTATATTCCTACCAACACTGTGTTACCAGTGCCAAACCTGGTCTCTCTCATCTTCACATTACAGAAAGATAGTGGCATGTGAGATGAACTGCTTGAGGAAAGCTGCCGGGGTCACCAGGCTCGATAGATTACGAAATGAAGACCATCAGGGAAAGAATAGGTATAACATCTTGTACAGATTACATAGAAAACCAGCAGATCGCGTGGTTTGGTCACATTATGAGAATGCATCACGACAAATTGCCCGTACAGGCATATAGCTAAATGAGATCAGGGTACAAAGCCATATCACGGAAAAGATGGATAGAAAACGTCAGGGACATCCTGAACAGACACGGACATAGTACAACCGAGGCCACACATGTGGCTTTAGAACGCAAGCTCGAACTACAATCACCCCTACGCTTAACAGCAAGAGTGAATAATAAACCACCTAGGGAAAAACAATAGACTTTCACGCTGTGAAGTTGACATTGTTTGTTTGATCCAATTGTAGAGAGAAACACTGTCAATTACTGCAAGATCTATCTTATCTTATTGTACTGAGATTGTGGCCGTTGGAATACCACAATAGCGACCTCAACTATTTATTGATAATTAGGAAATCTGATTCTGTCAATTCGGACAGATCACGTATTTGAAAATAATGTTTGTGTGTGTATTTGTTGAAATCTTGTGAACAGATAACATAGACAGCAGAGTATTTTCTTCAGAAATGCCCAGAATATGAAATGTTGAGGCAATTACACATGCCAAGAGAAACAACCGTGGAAGAAAAACTATATGGTCCTCTGTACGAGTTACAAAATATATAGTCACGTTTATAGAAGAGGCAAAATTTCAGATATAAACAGGTTCCAATTGAACTAAAGAAGAAGAAAAGAACGCGAAAGAGTACCTCAATATAAGAAGTACATTTTACTTATATAAATTGCAAATTAGTTTACTTTCCTTTCGTTTAAATTTTACTTTCGTTTAATTATGTTATTTTCGTATTTTTATCTTTATAGATTGTGTCTACGGTCTGTGAGCCACGTACTCTTTATAGAAGGGAATTTTCTTTAAAGATACAACATCATTTACGGAGAATTGATTCAGAAGATACAAGTCAAAGCTGAAATACACAAGGATAATGTAAAGAAAAAAAAGATAACATAATTTATCCATTTGTTAAGGCGCTCTTAGCACGTTCAATGGCATCCGCAACGATTCCCTCTTTTGGACACGCCTTCGAACGTAACAGGTCACCCAGCAACTTCCAGTCAGGGACCTACAACTCTTCAAGTAATATGATTCCTTTCCAGAACACCGAGATAGGGGTTACGTCTGGTAATTACAATGTCAAGTCGACAAGACTGCAAAAGTATGATCGGGACTTCTCTGAAGTTAGTTATGAGGAAGACAAAGCGATGGAAACGCTGGATTCAAATACCCCTAACGGAGTACACCAGAACCCCCCTGACAGCAGGAATGCTTCTAACAATATAGGTGATAGATTATTCCAGAAGGATACAAGTAATAATTCGTCGTATCAATTGAATTTGAACGTGTCCACTTCATTCCCGACATGCACAGGAGAAGATTTAGTCAGAGGTAATTTTAGCCCAGGGATGTACAACAAGATAACATCCTCTGTGTCTCCTTGTGACCACCTGGGGTATACCTCTGCAACTAAACCCCATGAGGTAAATAGATCAGTTTCTGGTCCAAACACCAATAGTGTTTCAGCTCTGGGCGGCGGTATAGCTCCAGGGGAGACACCTGCTGTTTTGGAATATTCCTGGTTAGAAAAAAACAGACAAAGTGAGAAGAAAGAGGCAACCGGTCTGGAAGGTGTTTTACAACATCAACAGTGCGTAACTCCTGGCGTCAACGCTCACAATTCATGTAAGTAGACCGTTGTGTTGCTTGAACCAGGCATGCTTCAGTAAACAAGTCACGCTTTTAGAATCATCATTTTAGTATTATATCAAGCGTAAGTGCACGCCTCCTCTTCTTCATTTGCATTGCTTATAAAACTATTGCAGATTAGCAGGATGTAGTCCGGCGTGCAACGGTGTCCAACGGTGGACAATGTCATGGCTTACAACATGGTCACCATATCTGCGTCTTTCTGCCTAGCACATCCGACTAGTGGCTAGTGGTTAAGCCGTTCGCTTTGTGCTCAAGAGATGTCTCCTCTGCGTGGTAGTTAAACCGTTCGCTTTGAGATGAAGATGTTGCGAGATCGAATCCGGTTCGAGTGGTTTTCTTTATAAAGTGGATTTTTTGGGAGATTCCTGGGAGGTTATCGTTTAAAGCTACAGAGTTACGTGCTGTGAGTGGTACTCTCACTA
The DNA here is from genome assembly GCA_034231615.1 of Meghimatium bilineatum. NCBI lineage: Eukaryota > Metazoa > Mollusca > Gastropoda > Stylommatophora > Philomycidae > Meghimatium > Meghimatium bilineatum. The sequence continues at coordinate 7,277,562 of CM067322.1, read as the reverse complement.
GGCGGTGTGTCGTATCGTTAAGAAGAACAGGGTACATATGGGGTATTCCGAGTACACTGAGGTCAGTCCCGTACACCTTGTCAACACATTTACAACATCCGACATCAGCATGGCTTCCAGGTGACATTGACCTTCTAAGAAATACAACAGCAAAGTCCAACCAAATTCCGTCTTAGTCGCCTCGTGGAAAGCATGGCTTGCATAAAGCAGTGGTCTTTTTATTTTAGTTGTTGGTTCCTTACACTCCCATCGGATCTCTATTATAGCTGCCCGATGGTCCTACTAAATCTCTCTTATAACTGGACACTGGTCCTACTAAGTCTTTCTTATAGTTGGACAATGGTCCTACTAAATCTTTATTATAGCTGGACATTGATCTTACTAAATCTCTCTTATAGCTGAACAATGGTTCTAGTAAATCTCTCTTATATGTTTATAGTTGGACAACGGTCCTACAAAATCACTCTTATAGCTGGAAAATGATCACACTAGATGGCAAGATATACATATGCCTTATACTAATGAGGATAATATAAACAAATATACAATGGTTTGCTTTCTGATCAGCACCATCGGTACCACCACCACAACGAAGTTTGGCTGCAATAGACCTAAATACCTTTCTATTGTCGTGTAAACTGCTAGAATTTAACATGTCCATCTCGGGATCTTTCTCTCTCCCCCACCCCCTTGTATTTCTGCTTTTCTCTTGCACGCCTTCAGTCTACTCTACCTTCAAGTAAAGTATTTGATCTACTCTACCTTCAAGTAAAGTCTTTGATCTACTTTACCTTCAAGTAAAGTCTTTGATCTACTCTACCTTCAAGTAAAGTATTTGATCTACTCTACCTTCAAGTAAAGTCTTTGATCTACTCTACCTTCAAGTAAAGTATTTGATCTACTCTACCTTCAAGTAAAGTATTTGATCAACTCTACCTTCAAGTAAAGTCTTCAACAAGATATCATGTGAAAAATATTTCATTTGATTTTTATTTACTTTAATAGTTCCTATTTTTATAAGCATTGTTGTCAGGACCTCTTTCTTTATTTTCTTCTTTTCTTCCATGAATTTCTCATTAATCTTCTCTCGATATCCACATCTTAATGGCATACAGTCTTCAAGCTGTTTGTTGATTATCCATGTTTCTGAGCCATAAACTAATGCAGACGGGATGTAGTTCTTCATAAATCACATTTTTAGTTCCTAATTAGATGTTCATATTTTCCTCAAATCATGGAAAAGTACTTTTAGCCATTCTTATTCTCGTTTTCACTTCTGTCACTCACCTACCAGCATTTCTGATTACTTGTATTTACTTGTATGTGTCACTGGCTTCGCATATGAGTGGTCCTGGGCTCATTCCCCAGTTGAGGCGGAAATATTTTTCAGATTGCAACGGTTCCCGGGTCGACCCAGCCTTAAACGGCCACCGGATTAATCCGGGAAGTAAAGACTGAGAGGGAGAGGAGATGGCTACCGCCCTCATTTGCAGAGCATCTGAAATGTGAGATTGCTAACATCTCACATCCCTACGGCATTAATAAATGCTATGGGTTACTTTACTTTACTTATGTCCAAGATATTAATAAGTAACTTTTCGTTGTAGTATCTGTGCATGTATTATTGATTTTATTTTAGGTAAAACCTTTTCTATAGGCAATGATATATACAGCCCTAGGGATTGTGATAACTTTCTCAAATGTCACAATAGTGATAGTTGTCTTTTGTCTGGCCATGTTTCTTAATTTTTTAAATTAGGATTCAACTATTCAAATACGTGATTTCTTGGTCTTTGTTCTCCTGTGTTGCTCCATCTGCTGCTAGCATATCACAATTTTCATTTCCTGATGTGTCACAGTGTGATGGTATCCACTGTAGCCTTCTGTTTTGTATGTTCACTTCTTGTAAGACATCTCATAAAATGTATGCTATATTTGTCTACATAAATAATATAAATGAGATTTTGCCTACATACACAATATAAATGAGATATTTGTCTACATAAATAATATAAATGAGATATTTGTCTACATAAATAATATAAATGAGATTTTGCCTACATACACAATATAAATGAGATATTTGTCTACATAAATAATATAAATGAGATATTTGTCTACATAAATAATATAAATGAGATATTTGTCTACATAAATAATATAAATGATATATTTGTCTACATAAATAATATAAATGAGATTTTGCCTACATACATAATATAAATGAGATATTTGTCGACATAAATAATATAAATGAGATTTTGCCTACATACACAATATAAATGAGATTTTGTCTACATACACAATATAAATGAGATATTTGTCTACATACATAATATAAATGAGATTTTGCCTACATACATAATATAAATGAGATATTTGTCTACATACATAATATAAATGAGATTTTGCCTACATACACAATATAAATGAGATATTTGTCTACATACATAATATAAATGAGATTTTGCCTACATACACAATATAAATGAGATATTTGTCTACATACATAATATAAATGAGTTATTTCAGAAAGGTTCATCGGCGAAACGTACCAACACATTAAGTTGTGGTATATGGTTCTTGTCCGGGCCTGTGGCGAAGTGGCGCGTTTGTGAAAGTCAAGGTACCGAGTTCGATCTCCGCCACAGGCAATTGTGCATCCGGACCGTTCAGAAAGCAATGGCAAACTAATTGCTCGTAATTCCTGGGGCTCTCAAACAAACAAACAAACATAGCTACTTGGGATGTGCACATACAGTCAATAAAACTGACTGATCTATAGTTACTTGGGGGTGTGTTTTTTTCAGGATGGGTTCTTTGAGATAGCTTTTAGGATAGCTTCTTTCCATGCAGTGGGTAGATTTCCTGTTCCGCAGCTAGTGTTTACTACCTTTAGAGGCTTTATTTTTTATTTTTTTTGCTTTAGGCCCCAGTTTCATAAGCATCACAGTGGTAACCCCATCATTTCCGGATCATTTATTGAGTTTGAAATTCCGAAGTGCTTCTTTTTCTAGCTCAATTTCTGTAAATTTAAACATTTACTCTTCCATCGACGTGGGTATATCCTTTACTTATTGCATTTCTATTGAACTTCCTTTTTCTTGTATACATGGCTGATAATTGCATACTTTTTATGAGAATATTTGCTGCGGTTTTTCCCGTGTGCATTGAAACAAATATTCGAATGTTATTGGCTGCTGTTTTCATCACTCAATTCCTTGATACGTTTTCAGAGATTATTTCCACATTTGTTCATGTTAAGGCTCCCAGTTTTTATTTTCTGCTCTGCCTTAAAGATGTTTGATCTTTCTTTTATTTATAACAGAGGTTGTCTTGAGAGCTATATTGATTTCTACAGTTTAGTTGCTGCTAATTATTTGACACTACTCATGCCATCTACGATCCGCTGTACTTTATTTCTTTGGACAAGTCTTGTTTCTAGTTTGTTCTTGTTTCCTTGAGCATTGATTATCTTACGGTTTGTAACCCTCTATTACATCATTGCATGTTTTCCATGATTAAAAATATGTTTACAGAATATTTCAAGTGTATTAAGATTAAGGTATACATAATATGTACAATAAAATAATATGTACTTAAAAAAGTTATAGGTAATGAGTGAGGTACTTTTTTCCCCATAATGTGTTTTGTTAGAGAGAAAGGAGTTTATTCTTACAAAATTTGAATGCAGAAATAAAACTAAAAGTGATATCGATACTGAATATTTCATTTTAGAAAATTTACTAAAGTGGTATCGATACTGAATATTTAATTTGAGAAAACTAACTAAAGTTAAACTGAATAAGAAATATTTACTTTTTAAATATGCACAAACATTTGTCTTTACACAATTTTTGTTTGCAAATATTGCTTTTTACAAATTTCAACGCATAAAGAATAGATACAAATCATGTATTATATTGAAAATTTCAAAGTCCCCACGGAAAAAATGTTTGTCTTTAAAGGGACATAACTGTTAAAATTGTGACACAAATGTGATCAAGATATTTGAGTCAAATTAATTTGTCGTAAAAAAAAATTATTAAAAACATTAAAAACTACACAGTGTAATGTATAATTTAGAACTGCTTCAATTAGTTCCTTAATATAGAGTTTAGAACTGATTCAATTAGCTCCTTAATATAGAGTTTAGAACTGCTTCAATTAGCTCCTTAATATAGAGTTTAGAACTGCTTCAATTAGCTCCTTAATATAGAGTTTAGAACTGCTTCAATTAGCTCCTTAATATAGAGTAGAACTGCTTCAATTAGCTCCTTAATATAGAGTTTAGAACTGCTTCAATTAGCTCATTAATAAAGAGTTTAGAACTGCTTCAATTAGCTCCTTAATATAGAGTTTAGAACTGCTTCAATTAGCTCCTTAATATAGAGTAGAATTGCTTCAATTAGCTCCTTAATATAGAGTTTAGAACTGCTTCAATTAGCTCATTAATAAAGAGTTTAGAACTGCTTCAATTAGCTCATTAATAAAGAGTTTAGAACTGCCTTAGTTATCTCCTATGTCGCACACTTCACCTTCTTGTGGTGTGACTTGCTGTGTAAACATTTTCAAATGCAAACGAGAAGTAGTTAAGTGTTTATAGTTTCACTATAGCTGTTTGCGAACATGGCAGCAACATCCCCCCCCCCCCCCAATCTGTTCTTTTATAGATCCAGCGCTAGGAAGACTTTCCTGCACTTCTAGTGTATAGTCAAAGTTGATAGTGAGTTTGATTGGTTTGTGATCACTATCATCTAGTTGCTTCATCACGGTTCTGTTTATTTTGTACGACATATATTTTCTGCTGGTTATGCTGATCTAAAAGTACTATCTGCGTTAGTACACTCTTCGCCTTGCTGATATAAAAGTACTAAATGAGTTGGCCCCCTGTTTGCCTTGCTGATCTAAAAGTACTATCTGCGTTGATCCCCTGTTCGCCTTGCTGATCTAAATCTACTATATGCTCTGGTCCAGAGGTAAAACTATATTTGGAGATTCAAAGGACAGCACGAAAAAAATGTTCAATGTGGTCCTCCAATAAAGTTCTCAATGCGTCATCGAATCCACACAGTTTGCCTAATCATTGGCTTATACATACTGTCTATTTTTTATTTTCATTTTTATGGTCGCTATACCATGTTTTTGCGGATTATCACTGGTATGGAATAGGTACCAGCAGCTCTTGATCGTGTGCCCAGTTACTAGTAGCCAGTAGTGCGTCACCTATCCAATACATCTCGTGTGATGTTCAACATTTTAATCCATAACATATTTTGAACTATTACTGCCGAAGAGGTTTGTGTCGGGCCATGACGCAAAATAAGAATGATAAAACGCATCTCTAATATCTGGAATACACACTGCTGAAAATATAGTAGGACCATTGTCCTGTTACATAAAGGAGATATCCAACGGGAGTTTGAGAATGAACGCTGAAGAAGACGAATTTTGAACGATCGATATAACAAGCCGACCATTAACTCTACGTCATCACAAGAAAGATAAAAGCGAGGATAGACAACTTTACATCATCACAACAAATATTATTGCGTGGGTAGGCAACTACAAACCTGACAACCAATCTCTTACGAAATTTTACAGGCGACAGTATTACTTTCATTGCTTCCCCCTTTGGGCTCCAATAACAAGCGGTCTAGAAAAATAAGTGGTTTGTGTCGCTATGCCAGTTTCAAAATGGATTGGTACCCTCCCCTCGCCTTTCTACAAATTATTATTACAGCAGGGACAACGACCGCGAGTTTGTATTCTATTCTAACAAATATCTCTTTAAAAAAAGTCATCTATTCTGAGGACACTGCGAGTGTTTTCATCACACATTCCTTTACACGGGTATATGTCTCGCTATATTTTAGCACGTCTTCACGCCTCCTTTCTTGAATCACGCATCACTTACCTTGTAATAGACTGTGAACTGTCGTCAAAACACATAATCAGCCTAGTTTAATGCAGGTATTTCTCTCTAATTTAGATATCTATTTATTGTTTGTGATGCATGCCATGGACATAGGTCCCCAAAAATAGGTGCACTGTTCGGGTATGTATATGTTAGATTATATAATGTATCGAAGGTTACATACAGAGGCGTGTACGGAAAATTATGTGAAGGGAAATATATGCAGTGGAGGAACGTAGGTATGACTTCAGTAACTAGAGAGGGTGAGGGAGAACGGGTTACCCAACAAAAAGGGAATCGTTAAAAAAGCGTTGTTAGTTGTAGTTTACGCAATATCTCCATTAGTTTCTGACATTTTCTCTCCAAACGTGACAGCCAAGTAAGACAAAATAATGTAAACAAATTCAATTTTAAAAATTGTGCAAAAATCCCGCCTCTGTTTTCTATGTTATTGATATTAATCATGTCACACTGAAGAGAAGGTGCGACAATTATATAGTAAACATCCGCTCACTGGAGGCCTATTTTTATTTAGATATCTGCAGAAACCCCACATCTCTATACCCTAGCGCACATAAATTCCAGAAGCTACTCAGATGTCACTCAATAAACAGATTATCCGCTCGTAGTGACGCCGCTATTGTAGTGTCATTTCCTGTTTCTGACCATTTGGTAAAAAAAACAACCACCAGTGAACCATGACTTTCTCTACTATAAGACCTACTAACAAAATTTAATCAAGACTTTTGGATCTTGTTTTCGATTATTCCCGTGCATTTCGTTGTTCGACGTTGGCAGGAGATAACACAAATTATATAAATGGTGACACAGAAAAGTACAGCAGTAATTAAATACACCACAGAAGTACAGCAATACTTTAACAAATACATCACCTAAGTACAGCAATAATTCAACAAATACATCACAAAAGTACAGCAATAATTAAGCATATACATGCAGACTGATTCTGCTTTGCTTTGATTCTGATGTTAGGACATTTTTGAGATTGTTCGCGAGTGAGCTGTGTCCACAATTTAGTTGACCGGAATTCTGTTTAGTTTTTCATGATATGAACCTATGTCCCTAATGTTAAATTAAATGTATTGTTGCACATAAAATTAGTATAACATGTTATGAATTCCTTTGATTATAAGACTGTTTGCACAAAATACGAGTATTTATGCCATTTTGTGGAGATGTGCTTGTAGTCTACAGTGTCCTGCGCGGAAACTTAAAAAAAATGTGGTTTACTTTGACCTGCTTAGCTTTAGAATGGGGTCCTGTGGAAAGATCTGCCTGTTTTGTGACTCCATGTGTGTTTGTATTTTCTATGTCCAGTGTCAGAAAATTAAATAATTAAACCCAAAATATATCCATTATGTTATACGTGTGTGCTAAAATTATAAATATAAATTTAGACATCCACAAAATTATTTATAAATATGATTCACTTGCTCCTCACAATTTCTTGTGGGACCACACATTTCATTTCTTATGGGACCATTTATTTCATTTCTTGTGAGACCATATATTTCATTTCTTATGGAACCACATCTCTAATTTCTTGTGGGACCACATATTTCATTTGATTTGGTGACCACATATCTAATTTCTTGTGGGGGCGACATATCATATTTCTTGTGGGACCATTCAAAATCTTGATTCCCCATTAGCCACTATGTTCTCTATTGCGGCGGGTCAAGGTCGAAATGATACAGATCACACGCTGAAGTCAGACCGAAAGGCGCAGCTATCGCAGCTAAGATGTAAATGAGGTCACATCTCTTTCCGTTCTCTTGACTACATCCTGCTAATCTTTAGAACTTCGGATACAAATTCAGTAGACGATTGTTACATGAATCGCTTGCTACTGTTCCTAAGAGGTCATGTGTTTCTCTGATGTGTGAACAACAAATCGTGTACCAGAAGGTCATGTGTTTCTCTGATGTGTGAACAACAAATCGTGTACCAGAAGGTCATGTGTTTCTCTGATGTGTGAACAACAAATCGTGTACCAGAAGGTCATGTGTTTCTCTGATGTGTGAACAACAAATCGTGTACCTGGAGGTCATGTGTTTCTCTGATGTGTGATCAAATCGTGTACCAGAAGGTCATGTGTTTCTCTGATGTGTGAACAACAAATCGTGTACCAGAAGGTCATGTGTTTCTCTGATGTGTGAACAAATCGTGTACTAGAAGGTCATGTGTTTCTCTGATGTGTGATCAAATCGTGTACTAGAAGGTCATGTGTTTCTCTGATGTGTGAACAACAAATCGTGTACCAGAAGGTCATGTGTTTCTCTGATATGTGAACAAATCGTGTACTAGAAGGTCATGTTTTTCTCTGATGTGTGAACAACAAATCGTGTACCTGGAGGTCATGTGTTTCTCTGATGTGTGAACAACAAATCGTGTACCAGAAGGTCATGTGTTTCTCTGATGTGTGAACAACAAATCGTGTACCAGAAGGTCATGTGTTTCTCTGATGTGTGAACAACAAATCGTGTACCAGAAGGTCATGTGTTTCTCTGATGTGTGAACAACAAATCGTGTACCTGGAGGTCATGTGTTTCTCTGATGTGTGATCAAATCGTGTACCAGAAGGTCATGTGTTTCTCTGATGTGTGAACAACAAATCGTGTACCAGAAGGTCATGTGTTTCTCTGATGTGTGAACAAATCGTGTACTAGAAGGTCATGTGTTTCTCTGATGTGTGATCAAATCGTGTACTAGAAGGTCATGTGTTTCTCTGATGTGTGAACAACAAATCGTGTACTAGAAGGTCATGTTTTTCTCTGATGTGTGAACAACAAATCGTGTACCTGGAGGTCATGTGTTTCTCTGATGTGTGAACAACAAATCGTGTACCAGGAGGTCATGTGTTTCTCTGATGTATAAATTTCAGTCTCCAGACTTTGAAGTTGTCTCTTTATTCTGTGAAGTGGGCGCATCCTTGAGAGTATTCAGTGACATCTGCTGCTCTTCTATGATATTCCTGATGCGCTGTTTCTCAAACTCCTGTAAGATCACAGAATGTAGTCTGTAGAACGGTGCACGTTGTGTAGTTGCTTACAGCTTATCTGCGACATTTGTGTCTTTCAATTTGACACATCCTACTTCATTGTGGCATTTGTCAGAAACTATGACCTTTTGAATTGTGGAATAGCTCATACGACACCTTACCCTCCTTAGTCGCATCTTAGCACATGAACAGCATGTCACATAACTACTACTATTTGTTCTCGATGCTACACTGGCGTTTGTCCACATGAATATGATCCACTCAAACCCGGTCCTGAAATTGTTGACCAGATAAATCATGAATTCCAGACATGTCTTGTTTCATATTGCAGCCAGACATTTCCTTGACATTTTATGTTGGTTGCATGTTATATTCCCTCTAAGAAAAAGTGCGTGTCAGCAAACATTATCAATGTGGGCTAACAAATTTCTAACACCACCTCATCTGAACAAATTTCTAACACCACCTCATCTGAACCGATGTTTTACCTAATAATAGTTAGTCTTTCTTATTGTGTTATATTTAAACCAGTTCTATTTTTATTATAGGAACTTTTACACACATTTCTATACATGTCTTGTGAGCACAGACCAAATTCTTTGTGACAAGGGATACAAATGTATGCGCTAGCGCACCGTTGCGCAGCTTAGCGGGAACAGTGGTGCGATTGTCATGTTCAGATTACAAACAAACAAAATCCCCAGAAGATGCTGAAGGATTTTCCTGCTAAGCCACTCAAATTTGCTGATGCGCTTGATTATTTGTAGATTATTTGTGTCACCAGCAAATGAGAACACAGAAACAAAGTCGAATTAGCGAGGTAAATGATGCTGCCCGTAATCGGTACGCAGGACATATAAACCGAAGATGGGCTTGGAACAACCACATAATTTATTTGGCTGTAGTAATTTCTGTGCAATAGTTACGTGCAGTAGTTTCTCCTTGCATTTTGAATAGTCCAGCTGCTGAACTGAATGTCTCAGAAATCGAGCACGTTACCTTTAATTTGTGAGACAGGCTCACAATCTCTAAGCACAAGGCCGGATAAGAAGCTACAAATAATTCCATATCATAACAGGAGCTACGTTACGGACAATCTTAACCTTCTATTACGCCATTTAAAGTTTTTCATGATAAAAATAAGTTTACTGAATAGTTTTTGTATATTAGGTTCAGGATTACATAGTTTGTTTCAAACATCTGGAATAATATTTCTAATGGCGTGGTACCCATTTCTCTATAACGTGCTTTTGGGGGCAAATGAGTTTATTTTTCAAATTCTGAATGTAAACATAACCAAAAGAGGTATCAATACGATATATTTCATCCATAGAAAACTAACAAACACTGAATACAGACATAATCTAAAGTGATATCAATAATGTATACTTGGTTTTAGATAACTAACAAAGGAAACTAAAAAAGAAAAGCACACTTTATAAATAGGAGCAAAAATTATAATTTACAAATTTTTTGTGTTGCAAAAATTGCTTCAATATATTAAAAACACGCATATCATTATGCAAATCAAGTTTCACCTTGAACGTTTTAAAAGATCTATCGAAGTATATCTGGCTTTAAAGGGAAACAACCGTTACAATTGGGAACACAAAAATGACAGTGTTGAAATAGTTCTTTTTGTAAACACAAAAGTAAACTACATTGTGTAACATAGGTTTAGATAGCGTGAAATAAAAGGAACATCTTTGGGGGAGGCAATGTCAAAAACGATCAAATACTGCATCTTTCCCGTTAGGGCTGCAAGAGCGATTTTGTATCATGGAGGTAGGGTTAGGGTTGCAAGAGCGATTTTCTATCATGGAGGTATATGTGGGGACGATTTTTATAATATGCTCATAAAATTAGTCAATGAAATATCGTTACCTCTAACTTTGTCTTGTTGTATCTTTGTTACAGGTTTCCTGCAGGATGATGCTGGAGTTACCCAGATTCAGGCAGTCAATACTCCTGCAAGCAGTGCAGCAAGTCGTCGACTGAGAACTGCCTATACCAACACACAACTTCTTGAACTGGAGAAAGAGTTTCATTTCAACAAGTACTTATGCCGCCCTCGCAGAATCGAGATAGCAGCATCCCTGGATCTGACAGAACGGCAAGTCAAGGTGTGGTTTCAGAACCGTCGAATGAAATATAAACGACAGTCTCACGGGGGTCGATCCAGGAATGGAGTAAGAAGCGACGATGAAAGGGATGATGAGAATAGTAACGCGGGCATGGACGATACAATCTCCGTTAGTTCCAGTGATATTGTTAAGGAGGACGATGGAAAGAATGAGAAAGAACAAGCTAAACATGAGTTTTATAATTTACCTGCGACTGCAGACAGTGGGGGTGGTGTACCTATGAAAGGTGAGAATGTGTCGTTGAATCTAGATTCAGAAGATGAAAGGAGAATAGAATGCGCTGTAGATAATTTCTTAGAATTGAAGTCACCGTCGTTGATGGAAAGCTCAGTTCTTGGAAACAAGAAACGAAAGTACGTTTCAAGGAAATCCGCTTTGAAAAGAAGTAAGGAGGAACAGACGAGTGTAAATACTGTGACACTACAAGAAGATGCCACATTAGGGATAAACAGCCCACAGGTGTCTACTCCAAGTAACGCGTCGTCTCACGATTCTGGGTTATGTTCCCCGGAGAGTCTACCAAGCAACACAAGCCCGACCCCTCAGTACATGTTGCTTCAAACAGGGATTAATCAGATGCCATCACAGGGAGATCCCTCTACTGTCAACAACCAGAGAAATGCAGTTGGCGCGCAAATATCTAATAGTTACAGAAACAGAAATGGATTTGAGGCGGTTAGCACGCAGTTCAACCGAGCTACTTACACGGATTCCAAGCAGAAACAGCGCAACGATGCCGACAAGCTACACACGAGAAGCAGTCATGCGTATCATCTAGAAAATGTAGATCAGCCCTACAACCAAAATCCAGATCTTGCTCCACATTTCAGGGAAGAGTTTGAACCCGTATCTCACGGTACAGCGTCTAACTGTCCTGGCAGTACATACCTGTCATCACTATTGTCACCAGTGTCTTGCGGTGATTCTTCGTCGAAATATACACCAGCAGATGTTTTCTACTCCAACACAAAAATCAGAACTTCGTGTGTCAACTCTAACATAAACAGCCAGTACTCAGTCGACAGATCACTTCCTTCTAATCCTCTACGATCTCAAGTGACAGGCACGTATGGTGATGCCTATTACCAAAACTGCTCGCATTATTCAAGCGTGTACTCCGGTTTTGACTGTTCATCTAACGGAGCTCACTACAATACTAATAATAATAATAGCAATAACAACGTTGGAGTGTCGGCATCAGTTTTGAATGAAAGGAGTCTGAGAATTGATCGTGGTGTGAGCCAGAGCCATTCAGACTACGCCGATGCAAATGTGACGCGCTGCAGTAGTCAGGAGAACAACAGAGGAAACAATCTCACACAAGAGCACGTGCAGACCTTTGAAGGCAGCTATTCAAAACTTGACTACCGTCACACACCTACAGCGATACAACATCACCTCACTTCTAACAACAACAATTCCGTGCCACTCTGCAACACCAACCACTCAATGTATTCCGGTTCCATGCACAGCCATTTTCCACCCACTCACGTGCGCCAGCAGGAAGCCATAGGCGACAACGTCCATCGTTTCCGTGGCGACAGTGATGTGAACGTCATGAAAAATGACAATTTAATACAAGCGTATGAATACCCGATCAGTTTTAACGTTCGCCCTTCTCAGTCCTGTCCCCGTTTAGAATCAGTGGAGTGTATTCAAGCGCCGACTAATTGCAACAAGGGAAACAGTTTTCCTGAACAAAAGGCCGCATCAAGCGCATCCAGAACACACCAGCGTGAAGACTCCGGACACGGCCTAACTCCTCCAGGTGACAATAACCAGAAGGCGCAGCGGGGTAGTCAGACATCACCACTGAGTTGTCATAATGGTGGAGACAGTTCCATGTTACCAGGTTACACATCGCTCAAACAAAGCTGTGAGGTGTCGGACAGTTTCACACATCAGCTCCCGAATATTCACTGCCTCTATCCCCTGAGTAGCGTGCCAACACACAATAACAACGTCTACACAAAGGACGGATACGATACCTATTATGGAAATAGACAAGGAGTATCGCAACAGCCCGTTTTTTCCTTCAACAACAGCGGTTTTCGGGAGGACATCATTGATTCTAGAAACTGTTATATAAAACATGCGAATTTTGAGCCTAGAGTTGAGCCTATTAACCAAGCATCCTTTGAGAACACATCAGAATATTGTCGAACTTCTGGGTACGACGAACAGTTAGAAGTCACACATTTCCAAGGATATTCATCAATTTGTAGCTCCTATCAAACCACTCCAAGATCTCGCCGGTACACTATGTGCCACGACAGTTATAACAATGACCAATATACCGGAAATACAGACCCATATCGTCCAATCAATGAATTCCACAATTTAGTTAATTTGTGACAATGAAATACCTTAATTTTTCTACGTTTCACTTCAGAAATACAATATTAAAATATTCGAGACACGGATGTCACAGTCTCATTGTAAACCTTGACAAGTGCACTCAATTCTCTGAATTATATAAGAATTTCTTCCCTAACCCAAAAAATGCACTCAATTCTCTGACCTATATGAGCATTTCTTCTTTAACCCAAAAAATGCACTCAATTCTCTGACCTATATGAGCATTTCTTCCCTAACCCAAAAAATGTACTCAATTCTCTGACCTATATGAGTATTTCTTTCCCAATACAGAAAGCAGTTTTTTTTAAAATTTCTTTTATACAGCCTCTTATCAATACTATCATGTTTCCCTTCCTCTTCGACGTTGATTCACTTAGCCAGATTTTTGTGATACAGCATTTTATCAAGACTACCATTTGAGCATTGAGTAGAATTTGTACCATCTCTTTTTTTGCTGTTCAATTGTTTTGTCATGAAAAATGTGTACAGTATTTGTTGCCTTCTTGTCATGAAGAATCTGTACGGTATTTGTTGACTTTTGGTATGTAGATCATTTACTGAGAGTGATCATCATTGTTCGGATGTGTTTACCGAGCAGACGTACTCATTGTTCTGATGTGTTTACCGAGCAGACGTACTCATTGTTCTGATGTGTTTACCGAGCAGACGTACTCATTGTTCTGATGTGTTTACCGAGCAGACGTACTCATTACTCTTCGTAAGTCCGCAAGAACAGAGGATTTTGAGATAAATTAGCATGAGTGAATATCCAGAATGTGCGATTTGGGAGAGAGGATAGGAGTGGCGAGTAGAGAACACCTAACAAAGATTTCAAAACGAGTAGTGAACCAACATAGAATCAGAACCATCAGCCGTTATACCCTGAGAGATTTACTGAGCACCTATAACGCGTGCGGTTTTTGATGATGAAAACAGCTAATCTAATCTAAATTTTCTTCTTCTGCGTTCGTTCTCCAACTCCTGCAGATTAGCAGGATGTAGCCCGGAGAACAGAATGTGTTGTGTCATGGGTTACAGCATTGCTGCGATATCTGCGCCTTTCGGCCTGGCACATCCTACTTCTGCCTGAGTTTGTGTTACTGGCCATAAATGGGATGAACAGTTCCATCACAGAACCTCCTTAGTCGCCTCTTACGACATGCATGGAAGGTAAACTGTATTGCTATTCTTTGCTCAAATCTCGAACCCCAGCAACACACGGGTCACCTAACCTAAATTTCTTGTCGTGTCTCGTCTTGTTTTGTCTTGTCTTGTCCTATCCATGTATGCCGGTAGACGTCATGGGAAGCCGAAGCTTTTCTTTCTCTAGTTAACTGTAATGCCCGTTGCCATAGTGATTTCTAGGTGTTCTAGTATTTCTCTGATGTCATCTATCCATCTCCGTCTTGGTCTTCCCCTGTTTCTCATTTCAGATGATCTTTTATTGAAGGCTATCGATGAAATGCGATCTGATGTGTGATGTTTCGTGTGTCTATGTATTCTTTACACGATATTGTTTACATCAGATTTTGTATAGTATCATTGTTGATTCGATCTCTTTTTGTTACCCCCCAGTGCTGTTCTCAGGCATTTCGTTTCGCATACAGCGAGTTTTTGTTCTAGTTTATCTTTCAGGGTCCAGGTCTGGCATTGGTAACAGTGTCTACCGCATTGCACAACCTTAATGTGTAAGTGTGAAAATGAAAATGTACCTTTTGTGGCAAGAAAAGTTCATTTCAACCAATAGTCCACATTTTTATTGTATTAGAGCAGTGACCGTCTATAATACTAAAAAATATAATATTTAAAGCATTGTTTGAACCAGGTCCATTCAGCTGGCACCTGTTCGCCTCACAGCTTGATACAGCACGTTTTGCGAATGCGAACATACAGCATCTATAAAAAGGATACGATTGTAGTCAAGACATCTAACGTGTGTGTTCGTAAGTTGCTATGAATATGGACAGTCTGATCGTTATACAAACGACATGCACATTTAACATTAGTTCCTAGCGCTATGCCTTAGAAATACTATAAATAATCAGGGCTACATATGCGCATAAATTGCACAGAAATCTGAAGCGACATAAACCCTGATATAACCAAAATGGACGTTAGTTCTAGGTTGAAAAAGGCGGGCATCGAGCAAATGAAACAAATCCATTACTTAACAAATGAAACAAATACATTACTTAACAAATGAAGCGACATTGTTTCTATGTATTTTTTTATGTTTAGAAGTAGACCTAATGGTCCGTGGAGTACTGAGGCTTGATGGCACTTACTAAAGTTGAATTTACATACATGTGCAATGTGTGTTGTTGTCGATCGACCGATGCATATTTATAATAACTTGAGGATATACATGTTGGAAGTTTTGAATAAACTCGTTTCTCTTGTATAGAAGCGGAGTTGTCGAGTTTGGAAAACGCGTTGGCTGAAATTGCGAGGGAAATAGATGTCACTTGAACGGACCTGGTTCAAATCCAATCTGCTGTCTTCTGATTTTTTTCTATAACTTCTCGATGATTCCTCATTTTATTAAAGCATTGTTCTGATGTAAGGACATATGGAATGAAGATTTTGATTTCTCGTAGACAACCCAGTGAAGATTGAGAGTTGCTTTGTGGGCAGATCCAGTAAAGATTTAGTTTCTTTGTGAGCAGATCAAGAAAAGATTTTACTTGTTTTTGTTTTGTGGGCAAATCCAGTGAAGATTGGGTGATTTTTGTGAACAGATTGGACTTAGATTAGATTGATGAAAATTAGGCTTTTGTGGACAGACCCAGTGAAGATTTAATTTCTGTGCACACAGATCCAATGAAGTTTGAGTTACTTTGTTGATAGATCCCGTGAAGATTGGGGGTTTTTTTTTGTAGACATCTCCAGTGAAGATTGAGTTACTTTGTGGGCAGATCCCATGAAGATTGAGATTTTTTGGGGGGATACAGAACCAGTAAAGATTGTGTGTGGACAAATCCAGTGAAGATTGAAAGATAATTTGTGTATATTGTGACACTTGGTTTATTAAAAGAACTATTCTCTGAGTATATTTATCTATATGTGAATCATGTCAAGAGTTGCTATGTGGAATCTTTTATCAAAGATACGTATCAAACTTACCTGGTATAGTGATTAAGCAGTTAGCATTGTGCTCAAGAGGATACGGTTCGAATCCGTGACAAGTTGTTTAAAAATTTGATTTTTTGGGAATCTCTTGATTATCGCTTGAAGTTACGGAATTACGTGCTTTGAGTGGTACTCTCGACAGGCGTCCTGCCGCTTCGTTGAGAGAGAATAAATACACGTGGGGAAACTAAATAAATTGAAGTCAATCCTCTCGTCCGGTCTAAACCTTATAATCAGATATAGATAGTAATCAGATATAGATAGTAAATGTGTGATTATAGGTAGTAAATTTGTGATTATATCGTTTTTGTGAACATCCGTAGACTTCCAATAGCATTAAGGAAATCCCTTAAGCAAATACATGAAGTATTTCGTGCAATATAACACGAAAAATCAACACTCCAGAAGACCAACGTTTCGGGCCATTGCACAAATGCAACGGAGACAACAACGTATTTCCATTCCGTACGTTATATCCAGGTGAAAATCTTGTTTGGTCATTATCCTGCTACAAGAGATCCAACGGGAGTTTGAGAATGAACGCTGAAGAAGAAGTCATCCAGGAATGTGAGTGTTACTATGAACCGATGTGTTTTCTGTCGCAGTCAAGCTATATACATGTTGCATGAACCGATGTGTTTCTGTCGCAGTCAAGCCGTATACATGTTGCATGAAGCCGAATGGAGAGCTCAGAATAGCAACAGTTATTGTACATGTCGTACATATCGAAACAGGCAACTAAGGAGGGTTTGGAATGGGTGTGGATGTCTTATTCGATAGAGAGTAAAAGTGAGCCATGTTGACGTCGGATGTTTCGTACAGAAAGGTATACATATAACAACTAAGATGTAACCTGTTCAGTTTTCTGTTCTATATCCTGCTAATCTGCAGAAGTTTGAGACCGAACGCAAAAAAACAAAAAAACACCTAAAGGACGAGGATCATGGACAGTAAACAAATAAACCCAGAATAAGTTTTGGGGAAAGGTCTGAGATTTGCTTTTTTTTAAAGAAAAATTATAAAACTGTATCATGAACAGCTTTGAAAAAGTACGATAAATAGTTAAGAAACAAAACCACGAAAAGTTAAGAAAAAAATCATGAACAGTTAAGAAACAAAACCATGAAAAGGTAAGAAACAAAATCATGAAAAGTTAAGAAACAATATCATGAAAAGTTAATAAACAAAATCATGGAACGTTAAGAAACAAAATCATGAAAAGTTAAGAAACAAAATCATGAACAGTTAAGAAACAAAATCATGAACAGTTAAGAAGCAAAATCATGAACACTTAAGAAACAAAATCATGAAAAGTTAAGAAACAAAATCATGAACAGTTAAGAAACAAAATCATGAAAAGTTAAGAAACAAAATCATGGAACGTTAATAAACAAAATCATGAACAGTTAAGAAACAAAATCATGAAAAGTTAAGAAACAAAATCATGAACAGTTAAGAAACAAAATCATGGAACGTTAATAAACAAAATCATGAACAGTTAAGAAACAAAATCATGAAAAGTTAAGAAACAAAATCATGAACAGTTAAGAAACAATATCATGAAAAGTTAATAAACAAAATCATGGAACGTTAAGAAACAAAATCATGAAAAGTTAAGAAACAAAATCATGAACAGTTAAGAAACAAAATCAAGAACAGTTAAGAAACAAAATCATGAACAATTAAGAAACAAAACCATGAAAAGTTAAGAAACAAAATCATTAACAGTTAAGAAGCAAAATCATGAAAAGTTAAAAAAACAAAACCATGAAAAGTTACGAAACAAAATCATGAAATGTTAAGAAACACAACCATGGAAAGTTAAGAAACAAAATCATGAAAACTTAAGAAACAAAATCATGAACAGTTGTTAAGAAACAAAACCATGAAAAGTTAAAAAAACCAAATCATGAACAGTTAAGAAACAAAATCATGAAAAGTTAAGAAACACAATCATGAAAAGTTAATAAACAAAATCATGAAAAGTTAAGAAACAAAATCATGAAAAGTTGAGAAACAAAATCATGAAAAGTTAGGAAACAAAACCATGAACAGTTAAGAATCAAGATCCTCCTTGTCGGTGGCATCTTCTAACTCGACGAGAACCCGAGCCTATATCTAACGAAACAGGTGTCAACCTCAGAGCGTGTACTCCGTCGCTCCGATGACTGCTCCTTTTGTCTTGAAATGGTGCTGCCAACAAAATGTGAATTAAACTACACACACTTGCTTACTGTGGTCTAACGATAATTTAATGTAATTTATTATGAGTTGTCGATCTGTTAACGAGACTGACACAAACTTAAATGCGTGCTTGACGGATGTCGGGGCTTATACTAACCACAGATGAGCAGAGGGGCAGCGCTTTCTTCAGCAGATATCTCCAACATTCAGATCAGAACAATATTGATGAACCTAAGACTATAGTGGCCACTTTGACAGCATCGCTGGTAACAAACGATGTCGCTGATGAGGAACTGGTCGCGTTGGAGAATATAAAAGAGACCA
This sequence comes from Meghimatium bilineatum, assembly GCA_034231615.1. Lineage (NCBI taxonomy): Eukaryota > Metazoa > Mollusca > Gastropoda > Stylommatophora > Philomycidae > Meghimatium > Meghimatium bilineatum. Next base: position 7,258,484 of record CM067322.1, on the reverse strand, counting down.
TAAAGAAAACAACAGATGGTGCACCAGGACCCAAAGGAACCCACTACAACCTCCTGAAAGATATTGCAGACGATCTGCTTAAAACAATTGTTGATAATTTCAACATAAGTCTGGAATCAGGACGCACAACTAGAAGATTGGATACACAGTTACCATCTCCCCCTGGCAAAGCCAGGGAAAGACATCTCCGACATCAAGATTATCGTATCATCACCTTACAATGTAGTGTGTGTCTGTAATATGCATCGCTTCTAATTTAAGGGCTTTTTCTATTGGGCTGTATATGTTACAAATTCTGATCGTCTGGTTGTCTATATGCACAGCCATTACTATAATCTCTGATTCTCCTATTGTGTGTATTTCTATCTGCTTTGCTGGTATGGTTTAGCGGTTTAGCGTATCAGTGCAATTACCCATCCCTTATGCCCTTCTATGTCATGTTGTGAATATTTGGTAGCCCATGATAGAGAAATTGTTGTGTGGGTGGGTTTCTTGTATGCAAGCCACATCTGTCTTGTCGTTGTCTAGTCTAACCGTTAGGGGCTGCTTTTTTAGGTAAATGTCTTCTGCATTCCAATGTAGTATATTTAGTCTTCATGTCTGTCGTATGGTTTGACCAGTCGTATTTTCCCGCTGTTCCCATTTTCTCGTTTTCCAAAATGGGCTAGGTTGACAACCAGAAATTTGGGGTAGGCCCCTTCGAGGCATGGGACCCGACACTCTACCTGCCTGGTGGGATTCCTCAGGCAGAGCACCATATCCAGATCTATTGCCAAGTGCATCCGATTTCCGCCAACTGTTTTTGTAGGTTTGCTTTCTATAGACGATCTGCCTCCCGAGTTCATGAGCACCATCTGCCCAGACATTTTGTAGAGTTTTCCATCTAATAGGTGGCCTGTCTTTCTGGACTCTCGATCGCCACCTGCACAGTGTAGTTTGAAGTATTGTCTTCTATGTATCCCTGCCCATTTCCCTTACGGGATGGGGCTGGTTGGGACCTAAGCGGGATTTTGCTGACTTCTTCCTTTGTGTATTTAGAAAGTCACTTCCTATGTCCCCTATCTAAGGACCCCTCCCCAAACCTGGAGACGCGCCTGGCTGGGATCAATGACCACAGAAGTTGGCGTGTGAATGAAAAAATAATGAGAAGATGATGAGGAGATTTTGAGATGAGAAGAACATGAGAAAACGATGTGAAAATTGTGAGAAGAGAAAATGATGAGAAGATTGTGAGAAGATTGTGAGAAGATTGTGAGATTATGTGAAGATTGTGAGAAGATTGTGAGAAGATAATGAGAAGATTGTGAGAAGATTGTGAGAAGAGAAAATGATGAAAAGATGATGAGAAGATTGTGAGAAGATAATGAGGAGATGATGAGAAGATTGTGAGATTATGTGAAGATTGTAAGACGATTGTGAGAAGAGAAAATGATGAAAAGATGATGAGAAGATTGTGAGAAGATTATAAGAAGATGAAAAGATTGTGAGAAGATTATAAGGAGATGAAAAGATTGTGAGAAGAGTATGAGAAGATGAAAAGATTGTGAGAAGATTATAAGGAGATGAAAAGATTGTGAGAAGATTATAAGGAGATGAAAAGATTGTGAGAAGAGTATGAGAAGATGAAAAGATTGTGAGAAGATTATAAGGAGATGAAAAGATTGTGAGAAGAGTATGAGAAGAAAGCGAGAAGACTATAAGAAAACGATGAGAAGATTATAAGGAGATAATGAGAAGATGATACGATTGTAAGAAGATTATAAGGAGATAATGAGAAGATGATAAGATTGTAAGAAGATTATAAGAAGATTGTGCAAAGATAATGATAGGAGAAAAACTTGTGGTAAAAAAATCAACGTGAGAATAGACAAGCAGATAATCTGCTGGATGGGTAGCGGCCATGGCATGGGAGAATGTCACCAACTCAACGCCTTATCATCATACGTTACAGAGAGAAATGTGGAACAGCATGCCTGCTCCCTTACAATACTCGTCATGATAATTGTTTATTTGATCGATTGCTTGATTGTTCATGGATTCATTGATTCATTGATAGATTGATTCTTCGGGTAATTGATCGCTCTTTTGATTGATTAATGGATCGAATCATGAATTGATGGATCTAATCGAATCGTTGATTGAATCATTGATTGACTGATTTGTTGATTGATTGATTGATCGAATCGTTGATTGATGCATTGATAGATTGATTCGTTAATGGTTGATGGATTGAATCATTGATTAATCCATTGATTGATTGATTCGTTGATTGATTGGTGTATCGAATCATTGACTGATCCGTTGATTGATTGATGGATCGAATAGTTGATTGTTTCATTGATATATTGATTCGTTAATGGTTGATGGATCGAATCATTGATTGATTCCTGGATATATGTATTCGTTAATGATGATGGATCGAATCATTGATTAATCCATTTGGTCGCTGATTGACTGATGGATCGAATTATTGATTGATAGACGGAATTCATAGACTATCTCTATTCTCTAGTAATGACATTCAATTTCTTATTTCAACACTTATCTTTTAATATGACATGTTTTTTCGGGCAGTGGTTGTTGTTATTATAGTTGTATTCACATTCCCAGGAATTACGAGCGAATAGCTCTTACTTAGCTCTTACTTAGCTCTTACTTAGCTCCCATTAAAGCTGTTTAACATCTATCATTCACACAGTTTCCTTTCTATTCCTCTCCCATGGGTGTGTCTGTGGACAACTAACTTCGAAATGTTTTTTTCTTTTTCTCCAATTTTCAAGTCTATGTGACCAGCGTAGAGAGGACATACGCCCCATGTGGAGAACTGCTGCTCTTTACCACCAGGATAACAGGAACAACTACAGACACATACCAGGACAAACAACTACAGACACATACCAGGACAAACAACTACAGACACATACCAGGACAAACAACTACAGACACATACCAGGACAAACAACTACATACACATACCAGAACAAACAACTACAGACACATACCAGGACAAACCACTTTTGAGGATATCACAAGGAATTGGTTTTGTGTGTGTGTGTGTGGTTGTAGGGATTGTCTGGCTGTAGTGATTGTCATGTTCCCCGTACTAAGAGTAATTTCCCTATAGTAATAGTAGTGTTCCCTGTACTAGGAATCATGTTTCCTGCACTAAGAATCATGAACACTAAGAGTCATGTTCCCTGGGCTTACTAAGAGCCATGTATCCTGTACTAAAAGTCATGTTCCCTGGGCTTACTAAGAGCCATGTATCCTGTACTAAAAGTCATGTTTCCTGTACTAAAAGGCATGTGCAGTAAGAGTAATTGTTAATGTACTAAGAGTTATGTTTCCTGTACTAAAAGACACGTTCCATGTACTAAAAGACACGTTCCATGTACTAAAAGACACGTTCCATGTACTAAAAGTCATGTTCTTATTTCTTATGAACGCTTATCAACTGGTTTGATAGCTAATCTACAATTGTAGATATTCCCAACTCACCACCTGTTGTCTATTTCTTCTATATCCACTGTACAGTTCCTATTCTTCTATATCTGCTGCACCGTTCCTATTCTTCTATATCTACAGCTATTATTCTCAAACTCCCGCTGGATTTCTCTTGTAGCAGGCCAATAGTCCAACTAGATTTCATTCTCAAACTGCCGCTGGATTTCTCTTATAGCAGGCCAATGGTCCTACTGGATTTCATTCTCAAACTCCTTCTGGATTTAGATGTAGCAGGCCTTATTATGGTCTTATTAGATTTCCAGCAGAATGTATTCCCGTGAGTGGACATGTTTTGTTTCGCTGTTTCTGTATGATCTAATCAATCATCATTTCCACAATCCATTTTTTAATAAACACTCATTATTAATTTTTTATGTAGCAATAATTTTGTGACAGTTATTTTGTGACAGTAATTCTGTGACAACTTCTGATGATTTTGTCTCTAATGTTGCAGATTTTAATCTAAGTTTTTATTTCCAAATGTATATTTGCCTATTTGTTCACTAAAGTGAAATGTAAGGAGTTTTTTTTGGAATTTGCGTGCATATAAAAAAGAACTGGCGTTGATACACACACACACACACAAACACAGAACGTCAATTGAAACAAACCCAGGAAGCTCAATCTAGTTCTGATATCCAATCCAGGTTTGATTGACATCTGCCCAATCATTTGCTCGTTTGCCCGTAGGAGTGTGGGTCAGAGGTCAGGTGTAAATTGTGTATCTAATAACTGACCCACGATATCACTGGAGTATTGATGTCCGGACAGGTCGGATTAAGGTCGGACTTAATCCATCCTCTCTGAAAAGTTATCCTTTCCTGCCTGTCACTCATTGCCAGTCTACAGAAAAATCAAGAGGTTTTTATATGTCAGGAGTGGAGCGTAAATATGCAGGAGGGTGTCTGCCGTCAACAAAAAAAAAATACAAATTGGATCAGATAATTTTTTTTTATAAATGACAACAACAAAAAAGATAAATTAGACATTACGAGAAGAAAACGAATATATTTAAGGAATAGAATTTGAAAATACATTGGAGAAAACACAATTAAGAAAACACATTGGAGAATATATATTGGAGTAAACACAATTAAGAAAACACATTGGAGAATATATATTGGAGAAAACACAATTAAGAAAACACATTGGAGAATATATATTGGAGAAAACACAATTAAGAAAACACATTGGAGAAAATACATACATTTAAGGAAGAGGTCTCTGCTTGAACACGAAGAAAACAGAAATAATGGTTACATCTAAAACATCTAACCCTTCTAAATGTAACATCAAGGTCAACAGGACAGCTCTTAAACAAGTAGACAAATGTAAATATTTGGACACAATTATTACTTCAGATGGTAGATGCATCACTGAGATTTTTTTTAAAAGTCGAACAGCACAGGCAAAAGCAGCATTCCAGAAGATGAGGACAATCTTGTGTAATAATTCATTATCAATAGAAGTAAGAAAGAACATACTTGAATGTTACATAGAGCCCATACTGGTATATGGTAGTGAAGTATGGACAATTGACAATATTGCAAAGGAACATTTAGAGGCCACAGAGATGTGGTTTTATAGAAGAATGTTGAAAATATCATGGACAGCTAAAAAGAGTAATGCTATAATTCTACAACTGGTCAACTCAAATAGAGAATTTATTAACTGTATTAGAAGACGACAATAACAGTTTCTGGGCTAAGTCATGAGAAGAGATGGGTTGGAGAACATCGTAATAACTGGAAAGATCAAGAGTAAGAGAGGCAGAGGAAGACAACGTCAGAAAATGTTGGATTGCTTGAAAGCCTGGCATGATGCAGAATCATCAGAAACTATATTTAAATGTATAGCAGAGGACTGTGGAGAGATATGATCGCCTACGCCGGAAGGTATGGTACCAATGAATGAATGAATGCATGTAATCCATCGTTTTAAAGGTCTGCCCCTGGCTTTCTATCCATTGTGTCTGTAGAATAATGCTGTGTGAGGGGCACTCTCTGATTGTAGCCTGGAAGCATGTGGAAACCAGTTAATCTGTTGTCTTCTGGTGTAATCCAGGACTGACAGTGTGTTTGTTAGTCTTCTGGTGTAATCCAGGATTCACATTGTGTGTGTTAGTCTTCTGGTGTAATCCAGGATTCACATTGTGTGTGTTAGTCTTCTGATGTAATCCAGGATTGACATTGTGTGTGTTAGTCTTCTGATGTAATCCAGGATTGACATTGTGTTTGGTAGTCTTCTGATGTAATCCAGGATTGACATTGTGTTTGTTAGTCTTCTGATGTAATCCAGAATTGACATTGTGTTTGTTAGTCTTCTGATGTTTTCATTTCTGATTCTGTCTCTTATTGTTACTGCAAGAATTCTACGTAGATAAGTCATTTCTGTTGTAACAAGTTTTCATGAAACTTTTGTTGTTAGTGTCCAGGTTTGACATTATCTATATTTCGCTGTATCTATATAACTCTCTATCTATCTATGTTCCTTCTGCTCAAAATATGGTGCATTGGGCAGAAACCAGAGCTATCCAGTTCCAGCAAAGGGATGTTCAATCAATCAAGTGCTATGCCGAGAGGTGTAGGGATCATGCTTCTCCACAACTCTCTATCGTCTTGTGTTGTTAGTAAGTTCAGTTGGTGATCTTTTAGTGCCACAGGCACAACACATCCAGAAATGTATCTTTGTCTTCCTTTGTCTCTTCTCCACTTGATCTTTTTGGTAGTTACTAAATGTTAAAGTTTTACTTTTCTTATCTATCTATCCATCTATACGCTGTGTGACCCTTGTTTGTCTTGCGGCGTCAGGAGTAGAAGAGTTCTCTGGAGATGACTTTCTTGTGTGCTGTTTGTAAGCTTGTTCCTGTGGCTTCCTTGATTTCTGTGATCCATCTTTTACATGGTCTGCCTCTGGCTTTACAGCCGTTATGTATATGTGTCATGCTCATTTGTGACATGCTATCTGTTGGTAGTCTGGAAGTGTATGAAAACCACTTGATCTGTTGTCTTTTGATGTGTTCCAATACTGGTATTGTTATGGTAATTTTCTGATGTTATTGTTTCTAATTCTATCTCTTGACACTCCGAGTATTCTTAGAAGAGATGCCATTTCTGATGTCACTATTTGTCTTGTGTCTTGTGTTGTCATTGTCCAGTTTTGGCACCGGTAGCACAGTGATAGAATAATGATAGTCTTGTATAATGCAACTTTAGTGTCTATGTTTACATTTTTGTTCTTAAAAATACGTGTCATCTGTCCTAGGATCTGGTATGTTTTGTTGCATATATATATATATGTGCTATTATCATTATTTCGGTGTTTTCAATATTAATCAACATGTTGAATTTTTGACATGGAGTCTGTTTATATGTTCTTGCAATTGTCCTTCTGATATCGCTATTAGTACTTTGTCGTCTGCAAAGAGTAATTCGTTCAATTTGTATTTCACGTTATCTTCTTCATTGGTACTTGTTAGTTTACAGATGTGGTTGATATATGTTATAACAAGTAGGGGGGGGGGGCGGAGGACTCTTTATTTTCTTATAAGTGTGGCTCATTAGATGGTCTAAAAATATTGATTTATTGTTTTATTATTTTTGCTAAAATTTGTTGTTTTACCCTTTCATCTCTGAGAACTTCTAGATTAGTTTTCTTGGCTGTTCGTTGAATTTTAATTATTCTTCTTAAAAACCACTTCTCAGTTGCCTTCAACTTATCTTGGGCACTTTTGTTTACTGTCCATGCTTCACTTGCATAACGATGTGATGTTAATGTGTGTAACTCTTGCACGTTGTTGACCAATAGTCATACATTCTTTGATGGTTGTTCTGAGAGTCTCTCTTGCTCTCTCTCTTTCTTATGCCACCCTTTTTAATGCTAGAAGTCTCAGTCTGTTTTCTTTCATTCTAAGTACATCTCCGATATAAGTACATTGTTTCCTTGTTATTGCTGTAGAAAGATATTATTGTTTGATTTCTTCTCTTACCTGCTTGGTAAGAAAACTGTCGACGACTAACAAAACTTATTTGAAACCGGTACTGATTTATTTATAAACCCAGTATTCCTTCTTTGCTTCTGACTTCCTTACTTTGTCTAGCTGTTATTGAATATTCTCACAAAATGGATACCGTTTCTTGAATTGGTGTTAGCGCGTTCCTGATGAAGCCGAACTAGGCCAAGCTAAGGTCAAGTACACTCAACAATGCCAACAATAGCTCCGGGAAAACCAGTAATTGCTATTAATATTGTCTGCTTCGATTTGTTCTGATCTTTCTGACATCGATACTGTAAGTTATGTCCACGTGACTGATTGATAGAAATTGTTACATTGATTTCCAGCTAAGGACATACATAGAGAACGTTTAAACCTCCACCCCTCTCTATCCCTCTCACATCTTTGCATCTTTGCAAATCGGAACATTACTTCTATTAACTAGAAACTTAACCGAGAGATGTGTATAACACCCCCCCCCCCTTTCCCCATATTTTTTTAACCATTGAAATGTTTCAAGATAAGGTCACCAAATTTCTTCATATCGAGTTGAAATTGACACACGAAAACTGTAGCATGTACATTTTATTCAGGTAACACTTACTCGTTCTTACTGAACACGTATCTACGGTCCAGTTATAACTTTACATCCATTCTCTGTCTACATTTGGTATCCAGGGACAACGTTACATTGATTCCCAGTCTAGAAATGAAATTAAAGGACAATATGAACTTGATTCCCAGTCTAGAAATGAAATTAAAGGACAATATTAACTTAATTCCCAGTTTAGAATTGATATTCAGGGACAAATTTGAATCCAATGACATGCTGCGGAAGATAGAAACATGTATGATAAGAAATCTATCCATCTATCTATTCGCTACAACCCTTTGTTGCCTTTCGGCGTAAGGGGTAGAAGCGCTTTCTGGAGAAGGCCCTCTTGTGTGCTGAGTATACATTATTGTGGACTTTGCAGCCTATTTTATTTCGGTGGTCCATCGTTTTCGAGGTCGGTCTCTAGGTCTGTCTTCCCTGTATCTGTGTAGCATAGCTTGCTGTGGTATGCTGTTTGATGGTAGTCTGCTGATGTGTGCAAACTATTTGATCTGTTGTCTCTTGATGTATTCTAAGATTGGGGTGGTGCCTGTTTTTGTCTAATGTCCTCATTCCTCACTCTGTCTTTTAGCGAAATCCCTAGGATTCTGCGTAAGCATGCCATTTCAGCTGTCACTAGTTTAAGTTTATCTTGTGCTGTCGTTGTCCATGTTTGGCGTTGGTAGCACATCGTTTGAACAATAATTGTTTTGAATAGTGTTATTTTGTTGTTTAAATTAACATTTTTATTTATGAAGATTGGTGTCATTTGCTCTGGGACTTGGTATGCTTTACTCCATCTATTGTGTATTTCTTTACTGCTCTTGCCATCTATTGTGTTACATTGCTTCCTAGGTATGTGAATTCTGTCACTTGTTTAAGTCTGTTGTTTCCAATATATATCTTGATGTTTCTTTCTGTTCTTCCTATCTCCATTACTTCGGTCTTTTCTATATTTATCTTCATGTTAATGGTATGGCATGTATGATGTAATATATTTGTCTCTGTAGTTATTCTTCTGATGATGCCACTAGTGCTTGGGCATCTACAAATAGTAGTTCGTTTAAGTTATCCTTCAGATTTTTCCTTCCGTTGTCTTTGCTACTTTGTAGATGTGGTCTATGTATGTTATAAACAATAGGGGGGGGGGGGGGGGTAGTACACATCCATGTCTCACACCAGAGTGAATTTGGAAATTATCAGATGTACCTGTGCTCGTTCTTGCTGCGCATTAACTGTTGGTGCATATGATCTGACATAGTTCAGTTAATGATTATATATTCTCTGACTACCGCCCGCCCCGTGTGAGCACCAACAAAGGTGAGTTCCCGTAGAGATAAATTTGATGTTCTGTTTTCTAAAGAGGTGTATGAACCCCCTCAATAATACCCCCCCCCCTTCGTCCCTTCCCCTACCTACGATCTCACTTCTGCACTAATTTAATTAAATGATTACGTCGTATATTACCCGTACCTCTGATTGTCGATGTAGGTCACGCCAACATGGCCCTTTGTTTTATCATGTGCCGTGCAGACAACTGAGTTGTGACAGGTTGCGTTATTGTCATAGCTTTTGAAAAATATATGGTTGTCCAAGGATATTTACTACCAGAACGGGTGTATTAGCCATCAAGGAACTCATAGTCAAGGATATAACTCTAAGTGATTTTCAAAAGTGAATGTAACAAATGATCTTAATCACTTGTCATGGTCGAACAACAACAACCTGCCGAAACACTTTAAGTGTTCAACTACATACGAAACACCCTGTAATTATATTTAAAAAAATCTATTTTACCCGATACTTCCTTCTTTTTATCTGTGTAAACACGTCTCCTTGACAACAAAAAAGCACCCTCTATGAGAAGACAAGTGTGTCTGTTCTCTCGAGAACTGAACAAGGGGAAATAACTGGGAATAAAACTGAACTGCTTGCATCTCGTCTGTTGAGGAGTTGTCAAAGACGTCAAGACGTGTTTGTACATGCTGTGGAAACGTCAAACATCCAGCAACGTTTGTATTTACATTGAACAAGTGTTTAGACGTGCCGTTTTTCTATCGGTGTTTCCTTGAAAGCGCTGCCGGGCGGTCGGAGTTGACGGTTCATTGGACTCGATTGTACCCGGTCTAAGATTCTCTCCTGACAGACTTTTTATCATTCTAATTTGTTTTAGAAATTTGGTCTTAATCGGGGATTTTAAAATATTGAAGTGGTGATAAGGGGATCGGATGAAGGGTGGGGGTGTGAGAAATGTAGGAGTGACTGTTCTTAAGTAAAGTTTTTTTCATGTTGGTTGGTGTAACTACAGGTGTTGTTTCATGTTGTTTGGTGTAACTACAGGTGTTGTTTCATGTTGGTTGGTGTAACTACAGGTGTTGTTTCATGTTGGTTGGTGTAACTACAGGTGTTGTTTCATTTTTGTTGGTGTAACTACAGGTGTTGTTTTGTTTTAGGTTGGTCTAGTTACAAGGGATGTTTCATGTTGGTTGGTCTAGCTACAGGTGTTACTTTATTTTGGTTGGTCTAACTACAGTTGTCCGATAGTTACTTTTACTGTGTGTACTTCTTGTTGTAGGACACATTCTTAAACTTCTGCTGGAACGCTTTTGTAGCAGGACGATGATTCTACTAGATTTCTCTTGTAGCAGGACGATGATTCTACTAGAACTCTCGTGGCAAGACGATGATTCTACTAGAACTCTCGTGGCAAGACGATGATTCTACTTGAACTCTCGTGGCAAGACGATGATTCTACTTGAACTCTCGTGGCAAGACGATGATTCTACGTGATTTCCCACACGATGTAGAAGAGAGAATTAAAATGCCGTGTATCGCAGTTTTATTTGCGCCAATGATCCAGCACATCCATCTTTTGAAGAATAGTGTACACGCGTCCCGTGTTGTGCTGGGGGTCTGAAATGGGAAAAAATCATAAATCGCGAAATGGTCATAAATCGCGACAGAGTTTATGGTACGGTTGGTTGGTTGGTTGCTGATTCAGCGGTCCATGGGCTCATGTCCTTTGACCCAATGCCATTAAATGGCGTTATATTGCTGGGAAGTATGTGGATTTTCGTCACACCCCGGGTCAGAGCCAGAGAATAACTATTACACCACAGGAAGGTAGGTTTCAACCTATTCAACCTCCGAGCCACTGTAGCCAAGATAGGGTTCACTGTGCTCATTCCCCGCCACCAATTGACTACTGGTTATTCCGAACTTCTATATTGCTCCAGGCATGCAACCAAATGTTCAAGTCAAAAGGATTGTGACGTCCTGAGTCACTGTGACTCTATGTTGGGTCTCAACCATAGGAAAAAAAACCGTGCTGTCAGTTTCCTCCTCCCAAGTGCTGCACAGTACATCTCTGGCTCCCTCCCAACCACAGAGGGTGCATATATATATTCAAGTAAACATGAAACACATTTCAACAACAAAATAAAAGCAATATAAAAGTATAATTATGTAGAGGACGAAGCATAAAGCTTCTATAAGAAGATAACCTCAATATAACGTCATGTCATCTACTAAGGTTTTCTGTTGCATGGGTGGTTTCGCTAGTGGGCCATTGGCGAGACCCACAGACGCAACCACATGCGTAACAGAGTTTATTTTTCATGCATGCCACTAGAGGAGACTAAGAGTGTTTTGGGTGGAGTTTTGGGTGGAGTTTTGGATGGAGTTTTGGGTGGAGTTTTGGGTGGAGTTCGATGCAAATTTCATACATGATCTAAGTGACCCACAAGATATGCCGACGTCGGATGTTGCATCCAAGATGTAAATAATGACAGGATACATCCCGTTCTCCGGACTACATCCTGTTAAACTGCAGGAGTTTGAGAGCGAGGAAGACGTGTAAATAAATACACATACACACACATACACACATATACACACACACATTCACACATACACACATTTACATATACACATATACATACATACACATACACACACATACATATGGATACATACACACACATACACATACTTACACACATATACACACACATACACATACTTACACACATATACACACACATACACACACATCCACACATTCACACACACATACGTTCATATATATATATATATATATATATATATATATATATATATATATATATATGTACATCTTCATTTCGTTCCTAATAAAACTCTAAGTGTATCAAGATTGTATCCAGAAATCGAAATACTTAGTTTACATGTGGGCTGCAACATCTCCACCGAATAAGTTATAATTCAACATTCGGTTTTCTGGTTCCTGTCATCTTGTATGACATGTTGTATGACATGTTGTATGACATGTTGTATTACATGTTTTATGACATGTTGTATTACATGTTTTATGACATGTTGTATGACATGTTGTATGACATGTTGCATGACATGTTGTATGCAGACATATACTTAACATCCAATATTCGCTGATGTCTTTTCAAGCCTAGCAAATATTATGTTATTTTCACGTACACGGGAGTTGGGGAAGCAGTTCTTACGCTCCCCCCCCCCCTAGTTTTTATTGCTAAGGAATCTTCTTCTTCTGTGTTTAAGAATCTTTTGGTCTCGCTAGATCGTCAGGCCAGTCACCAGGATGAAGCTCTCAGTCTTCTCCAGCTCAGATCGCCTACCCCAATGTTTTTGTGTCAGTTCTGCCCATTGTGGCAATGTCTTGCCTCGCAGTTCTTTGTATTCTGGACAGTCTTGGAGTATGTTCAAGGATGTGTATTCCTGTTCGCATTAGGCATTGATTTGTATGGACCGACCTGATCCGATACAAATGGCTCTGTAGCCTGCAGTGGCCAGTTCTAAGTCGAAAAATCATGGTCTGTTGTTGCCTATGAAGATGGTTAATGGAGTCAGGTTTCAAGTCAATATCCATATCTTTCTTCCACTGTGATGTATAATCGCTGCGGATTTGTGTTTTGGCATCACCGTATGACTGAGGGTAGCTGAATCGTTCTATTTTACCTCCTAATTTTTTCCAGGACATCAGCCCTCTCATTTCCAGCGATGCATCAATGGGCGTGTAGCCATTGAAGAATAATGTTTGAGCTTATTTTTGATGTTTGCCAGTTCTAGTCTAATTGTGTGTATTGTGTTTCGTTTTTGTTGTTTTGTAATGTTTCCAATAATGATCTGCGGTTCGTGAATATTGCAACATTGGATGGTGGTGGATGATCTGTGGACACAAGAGCTCTCAGTGCCTGCAGGTGTGCCTTTTTTCTGCTATGATTTTCTGTGTGGGAGGGGGGTGGAGAGTTTGATCCTCCAAACCTCCACCCAATCTACGGACTTTATTGCCAGTCGTGTTATTTGGGCTCGGTCTGCTCGTACTGTAACAGACAAACACGGATAGATTGGACAAATTCCAAAATTATGAGGACAGTGCTAGGATGTATTTAAGCTATGCGGGCAGTGCTAAGATGTACTTCAGCTATGAGGACAGTGATAAGATGTACTTACGTTATGAGGACAGTGCTAGGATGTATTTAAGATATGATGGCAGTGCTAGGATGTAATTAAGCAATGGCGGTTGTGCTAGGATGTACTTAAGCTATGAGGGCAGTGCTACGATATACTTAAGATATGAGTACAGTGCTAGGGTGCACTTGATCTATGAGGGCAGAGCTATGATGTACTTAAGCTATTATCTCAGAAAAGCTATGAACATCAGATGGCAAGACAAGATTCCAGATACCACTGTCCTTGATAGAGCTGGTATCCCTAGCATTGACACGATCCTGATGCAGACACAGATTCGTTGGGCAGGTCATTTGGTGCGTATGCCAGACCACCGTCTGCCAAAGATACTTCTCTATGGTGAGCTAGAGAAGGGTATACGATCTCAAGGTGGCCAAAGGAAGCGCTACAAGGACTCGTTAAAGAACTCACTGAAAGCCTTTGAAATAGACCACGATACATGGGACGAAATTGCACAAAATAGATCTACATGGCGTTCTAAAATAAAAAAGAGCGCATCATCTTGTGAAAAGAAAAGAAATGCAGCAGCTCAACAGCGGAGAGCAGCTAGAAAGTCACGGATAGACCAAGATCCGTCTACAGTCGTCATTCCATGTCCAAACTGTCCAAGGAAATTTACAGCTCGAATAGCGCTCATTAGACATCATCGAACTCATAATCAAGGACATAACTAAAATTGAATTTTGTGGATGTAACAAATGGTCATCATCACTTGTGATGGACGAACAACACACCACTTAAGCTATGAGTGCAGTGCTAGGATATACCTAAGATAACCCCATCATGACCATGAGATCCTTGTTAGATTTCATTATTATCCTGTGTCATATTCTTTCCAGAACATGGTCTTCCTTATGGATTCTCTGAACACTCCGTGATTCTGGGCGAGCTGACAAGCCGCAGTTAGAGACATGTTTAAGCAATTGTTATATCTACCCAGCATTAAATCAGGTAAGGCATAAAGTGGCGCAGGTAAGGACATGCCTTAATGTAGCCTAGATATGTCACCATCTTAACACTAACATCTAGATGAGGTCAGGGGACAAGGAATCAAAGGCTGAATGTATTGGATGATTAAAACAGAGAAAACGTCGCTCAGAGTGTGCGAATTGGATGAAAAAGTCGCCTTTGTCTTTCCAGGTCCCGAGAGGGGAGCAAAGAATAGCAACACTATTTACATTCTATGCATGTCGTAAGAGGCAACTAAGGAGGTTATGCGAAGGAGTTGGCTGTCCCATTCCATAAAGGATAAGTGGCTCACAGCCCTGCTGAAGTCGAATGTATCAGGTCGAAAGGTGGAGATATCGCAGCAATGATGCAAACCATGGCACATCGCATTCCGTTCTCCGCACTAATTCCTGCTAATCTACAGGAGTTTGAGAACGACAGCAAAAGAAGAAGAAGAAAAAAAGGGAAAGCCATTGAATATGTGGAGGCGGACATAGAGATAAAGTCTCTGACAAATGTAATAATACAGCAAAGAGAAAGTGTGTGTGGAATGTACTGGTGTCATGACATGCGGTACAGGAACTAGACGGAATGTACTGGTGTCATGACATGCGGTACAGGAACTAGACGAAATGTACTGGTGTCATGACATGCGGTACAGGAACTAGACGGAATGTACTGGTGTCATGATAGACTGTACAGGAACTTGACGGAATGTGCTGGTGTCATGATATACGGTACAGGAACTAGACGGAATGTACTGGTGTCATGATAGACGGTACAGGAACTAGATTGAATGTACTGGTGTCATGACATACGGTACAGGAACTAGACGGAATGTACTGGTGTCATGATAGACGGTACAGGAACTTGACGGAATGTACTGGTGTCATGATATACGGTACAGGAACTAGACGGAATGTACTGGTGTCATGATAGACGGTACAGGAACTTGACGGAATGTACTGGTGTCATGACACACGGTACAGGAACTTGACGGGATGTACTGGTGTCATAACACACGGTACAGGAACTAGACGGAATGTACTTGTGTCATGATAGACGGTACAAAAACTTGACGGAATGTACTGGTATCATGATAGACGGTACATGAACTTGACGAAATGTACCGGTGTCATGACACACGGTATAAAAACAAGACGAAATGTACTGGTATCATGATAGACGGTACATGAACTTGACGAAATGTACCGGTGTCATGATAGACGGTACAGGAGCTTGTTCAGATACACTCACAATTATATAACACAGATAGCTCATTCAACAGATAAATGAAAACAAATGTGGATAGGGTTTTGTTGCCTACAAGAATGGTAAAAAGTGTGTGAAAGTCGACTGCCTACCCCACTACAACGTCGTGCTTGTAAATGGAAATAGAAGCGATGGTTGTTGCACTCGGAGAGTGACTGAAATATCAACTCACACGGCCATACCCTCTGAATCCAAGGGCATGCTGCGGAAGATATACAGATGTATGATAAGAAATGGTTGTGTCACATTACTGAACAACCGGATTGTGTCACATTACTAAACAACCGGATTGTGTCACATTACTAAACAACCGGATTGTGTCACATTACTAAACAACCGGATTGTGTCCCATTACTAAACAACTGGAGATTGTTGAAAGTATTACATGGATATACTGTTCTGGTCATGCGGGCGTCCGAGTCATCGAATAGTAGACTCAATGGTGGGCAATGCTGCTGTGGTTGATGACACAGTATTGAAGAGAGAATGTGTCGATCTAATAAGAGAGGTTATTGATTTACTACAAAGTGAAGAAGAGAGATACTGGATGTAATAATGTGCACACACCAAGAATGACAGATATTGCGATAACCAAGGACTAGAGGAGAATGTGTGTCCTCTCTTTCTCTCTCTCTCTCTCTCTCTGGAAGGATTACAAGATAACCAGGTATGAGGGGAGAATGTGTGTCCTCTCTCTCTATCTCTCTCTATCTCTCTCTCTCTCTCTGGAAGGATTACAAGATAACCAGGTATGAGGGGAGAATGTGTGTCCTCTCTCTCTCTCTCTCTCTCTCTCTCTGGAAGGATTACAAGATAACCAGTTATGAGGGGAGAATGTGTGTCCTCTCTTTCTCTCTCTCTCTGGAAGGATTACAAGATAACCAGGTATGATGGGAGAATGTGTGTCCTCTCTCTCTCTCTCTCCCTCTCTGGAAGAATTACAAGATAACTAGGGGTGAGGGGGAGAATGTGTCTCCTGTCTCTGGAAGGATTACAAGATCATATAATCAACATGTGACGGATACTTCGTGTCTGTATACCTTTGGATGGATGCTGTAACGGAGAGAGGGACATGGGAATGTCCCGTGTCCATGATGTCGGTTTCTATTCAAGAATCAAGAACCAAGCATAGCCGCGCGATATCTCGCAGCACAAGGCCAAAATTATGCATGCTGATGATTCTGGTAGTACGCTGGTTGCATACATTCACATTTTTTAGCATTTTTTTGTTCTTATGTAAACTTATCGTATTATATTTCTTATGTAGGTCTTGTGTTTTCTCGTTTAGATAGTTTTCGTCTAGACTTCTCCTTCTATCTTCGTTCTCATGCTCCTGAAGATGAACAAGATGAAGACCGGAGAGCAGAATGCGCTGTGCCATGGTTTATATATTAGCTGCGATGTCTGCGCCTTTCGCAATGACACTACTACATGGCTTCTAGATCACTTTGATCCTATATGACATGAGACAGCCAACTCGCCCGTGTGTTGCCGGGGCCCGAAAGGGGAGAAAAGAATAGCAACACTGTTTACCGTCCACGCATGTCGTAAAAGGCGACTAAGGAGGTTATGGGATGGAGTTGGCTGTCCCATCCCATATAGTGTCAGTGACCCAAAGCCATGCTGAAGTAGGATGTGTCAGACCGAAAGGCGCAGATATCACAGCAATGCTGTAAACCATGACACAACGCATTTCGTTCTCCGGACTACATCCTGCTAATCTGCAGGAGTTTAAGAACGAACACAGAAGAAGAAGAAGAAGACAGCCAACTTCATCTATTGGTCTCCTTAATCGCCTTTCATGACATGCATGGAAGGGGAAAAGTGTTCACATTCTTAGTTTCTTTTTCGGGAACAGGCACCACACGGTTGTTCATCTAGTTATTTTATTGTCAATCTTCTTCTTTACTACATTCTACACATTCAATTTCATAAACTATCTAAGACAGAAGACACAACAAACTAATTCCAAACATCAGACAAATCGTTTCCGAATGTTCAAGAAAAACTACATTACTACTGAAATATATTTTTGCTTACTGAGGAATGTCTGAGCAATGATAGTCTAGTTGATAGTGAGATTGCTACGATCACCAGGTTACAGCGTGAGAAGACTCGAAACCGCGTCCGAACCAAATAATATCCAAGTCGTGATTTCTTGCCGGAGACAACAGTTCCTGCAGTCGACTCAGGTGTACATAAGTAGTACCTGGCGCATGAGTTAGGGAGGATAAACACAGCAAGGAAAGGAAACTGGCCACACCACCTAATAGTTGCTGCAGCTTAGTACATGAAGAGTTATCTTCATCCCCGACGGCAGGTTGCTGCCATGGGACCTACCTTTATTTTACTGTGGCAATCCTAACAACGAAATAGCAAATCTCACTCAGCTCCACGAACTTCAGAATTTCAAGGAACTAAAGTCTGTGCTATATCCATCACGGCCAACAATGAGGTCGGTTATATACAGACAACTTTTGAGCTTGATACTTCAGAAAGAATTGTCAAACTACAGAATTTCCATGAAAATCACCACATCCAAAGATATTGAAATACGGTGTAGGATATTCTATCAGTTCTGCAAATTGTCTGCTGAAGCAATCTATACCACTTCAGTGAAACAAACTAACCGGACTCTGTAGACCTGAGCTGATGATGCCGTAAGTAAGAAGCTGATTAACCACATAGTAAATCACAACATGACTTTTCATACTAGGAACAAAGTAAATCACAACATGACTTTTCATACTAGGAACAAAGTAAATCACAACATGACTTTTCATACTAGGAACAAAGTAAATCACAACATGACTTTTCATACTAGGAACAAAGTAAATCACATGACTTTTCGCACTAGGAACAAAGTAAATCACATGACTTTCGCACTAGGAACAAAGTAAATCACAACATGACTTTTTGTACTAGGAACAAAGTAAATCACAACATGACTTTTCATACTAGGAACAAAGTAAATCACAGCATGACTTTTCATACTAGGAACAAAGTAAATCACATGACTTTTCGCACTAGGAACAAAGTAAATCACATGCCTTTTCATACTAGGAAAAAAGTAAATCACATGACTTTTCATACTAGGAACAAAGTAAATCACATGACTTTTCGCACTAGGAACAAAGTAAATCACATGACTTTTCGCACTAGGAACAAAGTAAATCACAACGTGACTTTTTGTACTAGGAACAAAGTAAATCACAATAAAACTTTTTGTACTAGTAACAAAGTAAATCACAACATGACTTTTCGTACTAGGAACAAAGTAAATCACAACATGACTTTTCGTACTAGGAACAAAGTAAATCACAATATGACTTTTCGTACTAGGAACAAAGTAAATCAGAACATGACCTGTGATACTAGAAACTAATCGAAATGGTCGGTTAAACTTCCCACCCCCTTAGCAAATGTTCACAAAGAAGATCATCAAATGTGTTAACAAATAGAGAAATAGTGAAACTTACACACACAACGCCGCACGAATAACTTTCTTTTCTAAATAACAAAATTAAATTATCCAGGTAAAAGCCCACCCCTCCCCCCCCCCCCGATCTTAAGAGAGACTATCTACAACACTGCCTGAGCAATAAAACATCAACAAATTGTACATAGACGTACAGGTTACTATATTTCGACTGAGAATGGAATATTACCTTCTTCTATAAGCACACTTATACCGAATTGGTATCAGCGAGATCTACCTATTGAAGTGCTTATCGGTTCGCCTTGTGTTCAAGAGGACACGGGTTCGAATCCGGCTCGTGTAGTCTTATCTACAAAGTGCATTTTTCGGCTATCCCTAGAGATTATCTACGGAGTTACGTGCTATGAGTGGTACACTTGGCAGGCACCGTGCCGCTTTGTTGAGAAGGACAATGCACATCTGGTGAAACTCGAATTAAATAAGTCAATCGTTTAACCTTTTGAGTCCTTGTAGTTTCAGTGATTGTGTGACGTGCATTTGCAGAGAAACAGCACATGCATCAGAACACACATACTACACGTTTGATGCAGCTTCGCTGTTCACACACCGGCAATCTTTAATTATGTTTTATGTATATAATAACCATTGAAATGAGAGCGTAACGATTTTCATATCACTCGAACCTCTTTCCCAGCTCACGTGAGTTGAGGTTGTCAGATTGCCCAAATAATTTATCTGCCACTGAAGTCGACAACTTTCGAACATTCGTGCAGGCACGTGTATTATTCACACACAAGTTTACATGTTTATTCACATTTTCGGATATCATACACTACAGACAAAACAGTCTGCAGAATAGATGACATCTACAATAAGTAGTAAACAAGCCTTCATTCGTTACGTTTTCTTATGATTGTCGTATTTTCATTGGTTAATTTTATATACATGGGATCGCGATGGCTATTTTTAGTAGACGTATATAAATTAAGGATCTGTTCTCTTTATACAGTGAACACATATTGCATGCAATAGTAGATATCCCAGGAATATCAGTGGGGGGACATAACATAAATAATTTAAGATATACGGATGACACTGTTCTTATTGCAAAAAGTGAGGAAGACCTGCAAGTTTTAATTAATGTAGTAGTCACAGAAAGTAAAGAGAAAGGCCTCTTCCTAAATATCAAGAAAACAGAAGTAATGGTTATTTCAAAGAAACAAAATAACACACCTTGCAAGATCATAGTGAATGATATAGTATTAAAACAGGTCCACTAATTCAAATATTTAGGTACAACGATTACAGCAGATGGAAGAAGTTCAACAGAAATAAGAAGCAGAATAGGACATGCAAAAATAACATTCAGTAAAAAGAAAAATATATTGTGTAATATAACCTTGTCATTAGAGGTGTGAAAGAGAGTTCTGCAGTGCTATATAACTCCTATATTAACATATGGATGCGAGTCTTGGACAATAAACAAACTAGAAAGTTGAATATTAGATGCAACTGAAATGTGGTTCCACAGAAGAATGCTGAGAATACCATGGGCTGCCAGAAAAAACTAATTTGGAGGTGTTGAAAGAGTCAAATGCGAAACGGGCCTTAATCAACAATATAAGAAATGGCAATCTTCTATTGTTTTGCCACTTCATGAGACAGGCAGGTTTGGAAAACATAATCGCAATAGGCAAAATTGAAGGCAACAGAGACAGAGATCGACAACGTGAGAAAATATTGGACAGTTTGACAATCTGGCACGGCAAGGAAACAACGACCTTGATACATAATACTGTGGACAGAGAGCTGTGGAGAGCCAAGACCGTCTACGACAGCCGGCATGGCACCTGATGATGATGATATAAATTAAGACAATACTAAGGGAAACAACCGTTAAATATCATGTTAACAAAACATTATGGGATGTAACTACGGAAATAGTTTATTTATTATTATTTGTACGTGTTACCTCCCTTGACAGTACCATTTCTAATAATTTGTCAGTCAAAAACTGCTGTTTCCACTTTAACGGTTCCACTTCTTTGTAGACACAACCGACCTAATAATTTGATTTGAAAGTTCGCCCCTTTATTTGATATTATATTATCACGCTATAATTCACGGAAAAAAATTCACAAAGTCAGCGTAGCCTATACTGCAACAACAAGTAGTCTAACGATGGAAGTATGCGTAACGTAGGTTCTTAACTTGCTGGAGTCTCAAGTCTGTTCCATGCGTGGATACTGTTTGGCTCAAAAAAATATGATTCAGAAAAAATATGAGAAAGAAAACAGGTGATTTGTGTAGGTGATGGGCGGGGTATTTAGAGAGATCTAAACTGTGCTCCCCACTGCGATATATCACTCGTTTCTTTGTCCCCAGACACGCGGGTATAACGGGAAGCGAATGAGCGACAGTCATTAAAACAACATAGTAACGAGACACACTCATTAAAACAACTTAATAATGAGACACAGTTAATAAATCAAATTAGTAACGAGACAGTCAATAAAACAACATAGTAATGAGACACAGTCAATAAAACAACCTAGTAATGAGACACAGTCAATAAAACAACCTAGAAACGGTCGGTAGCTTGATTTGTTGTTTTATTTCTTTTTTGCTACTTACCACTAGGGATGATGCCAGCTACACGCCATAAGTCTGGAATTTTAACAGTTCTCCATGATTGGATGAAGATGGTAAGGAGCTTGTTTCTGCTGATTGGCGCTAGCTTTCTGAACATATCATTGGTTATACCATCTTTTCCATGGGATTTTTGGTTTTTAGTTTTCCTATGGCACCATTTAGTTCTTCGATGGTGAAGGGTGTCTTCATGCAGGGCTCTGGATTTTGATTCTTCAGTTTTCTTTTAATTTCTTTTTTGACTTCTTTGATACATGTATGAGAGATTGTTGTTGTACTTTCTTCCTTGTAGAAGTCTGCTAAAATGTTTGATGCCATTTTCCCTGTGTGGAATTTCCCCCTTCTTCGATGGCAGTCTTGTAGTGTGAATTCTTTGTTTCTTCATTTAGAGTTCCTTTAAGGTTCCATAGTTTGCTTGTGTCTTTTATCATGTTTAGGCTACTGGTCTTTTCGTGCCAGCTCTTTTGAATCTCTGTTCTTTTCTGCTCATGGTTTGATTTCATTGTGTTTTCTACTGTATGGTTTTGCTCCATTGTATGCCGCTATGCATTTTTATAGGGTCTCACTCCAATAAGACTTGTATTTTCTTCGTCTGCCCCTTGCGATTGCCTTCTGTGTGGATTGGAGTATCACTTTGTTTATTTGTGAAATGTTCTGTTTTATGTTGTTAGGTGAGAGTGATATTCTGGCAGAACTGGTCTGTTTGTTCACTGAAGAGGGTCCACTTTGCTTTATTGAAGTTCCAGCTTGGGGACATGCTATGTTGTCATGTACTTCCTGTCTTGGAGATTTGCAGGATGACTGGTACATACATGGCCACTTCCTCCCAGTTGACTTTCTACTGTTCTTGTAAAATGCATATCTATGTCATCTGTTTCTTTTATGCACATTATGTCGATCTGGTTTTTTCCTCAAGAATTTCTGTAGTTTAGGTTTTTTGTTGCGCACTCCTTCCGCATTCCACTGAACAACTCTGAGACATTTTGTTTGGTCAGTAGCACTACTCTGCTTTCCTCTAACCTCTTGGTTGAGGCACCGGTCGCTTGGGTGACCTAATTCCGCTACTCCCCGGTATTAGCTTATTGGAGTGACACCATGATGACAGAGTTGATTGTCACATGACCACATTTCTGTAATAGCGCGTGTGCCCTAATTTATCCCAGTATCTGCGCCATCAGTGGCTAACACACTCCGTCTTCGGCAGGCTGGGTTGTGATTTTCTGTCTTGGATGTCTCCCATAGCCTTTCCATCTCCCGATGGCACCTGCGAGGCAGTTGTTGATTGTATTTAGAGCGTTCTCTTCTAGGAAAGCTTTCTTACCGGACTTATCAACCTTTATTATCTAAGTGTTCCCCTCCCCCTCCAAACTTATCCCCCCGGTTGGCACATTCCTGTGGTGGTGTCAGTGACCCCACTCCGGCAACCTAACCTTATAACGACTCATACTCGCATGTTGCTGCCAGTCACTGGAAACATGGGTATTTGAGTGGGGATATCAGCGCCTCCTGATATCTGCCCCGTCCTCGTAGGCAGCAACACCGGTTTGATCAGCGGTTGCTTATTTGTTCAGAGACTTATTCGCAGCTGGTCTCTATAGAGGCTTTTCCACTATCCATCACCCGTGGACGATCTGGTAGTTGTCTGTAGGTTCCCCCCTCAGGATGATGATGAGACAATACTATTGATGATAATGGTGATGATGATGATGATGATAATGATGATAAATATCATGATGATAATGGTGATGATGATAGTGGTGATGACTATGATAGTGATAATGATGACGATGAGTAGAAGACCAACAAAAAGGTTAAGAGATAGAGAACAAAATCAGGCACGAACCGAACTTGGAACCTTCGGTTCTAGAGTCAAGATCTACCCTACGACAGAAGTGCGAATGTTGCCATGATGAACGACTTATTAAGGCTAAAAGCGTTTAATGGACTGGGCGATTAGACAGCAGTTCCCGCGAGACTAGACAATCAATCAGAAATGTAAGCTAGTAATACATTGTTTCTGTCTCTATGTACAGTTCTATCAACGTTCCATGTTTTCTTCTACATTTTATATCGAAAACGCAAAATAAAATCTACTATACCACCGTATCGACAACATAGACATTATCTCTTGAATTCTGAGAATGTTTTAAAAAAAAAATTATATACAACAGGGGTAAATGTAATGACAATGTGAGTTATGAACCAGCGTCATACCACACGGAATCCCATAAGTGCTCAGCTGTCTAGTCAGTGGTTGACCAGAAACTGCACGGTTAGGGTCGCCTACCGCATTTGTTCAGTAGTGATGGCGATATTCCTCGATCTTCCTAGAGTATGAGTCTGGTACCCTACTTCATGATAGCTGGGTGAAACACGGGAGCCCTGGTACCATACTTCTTGATTGCTGGGTGAAACACGGGGGCCCTGGTACCCTACTTAATGATAGCTGGGTGAAACATGGGAGCCCTGGTACATTACTTCTTGATAACTTAGTGAAACACGAGGGCATTGGAACATTACTTCTTGATAACTTAGTGAAACACGAGGGCATTGGAACATTACTTCTTGATAACTTAGTGAAACACGAGGGCATTGGAACATTACTTCTTGATAACTTAGTGAAACACGGGATCCCTGGTACATTACTTCTTTGTAACTTAGTGAAATACGGGATCCCTGGTAAATTACTTCTTGATAGCTTGGTGAAACATGGGAGCCTTGATACATTACTTCTTTATAACTTAGTGAAATACGGGAGCCCTGGTACATTATTTCTTGATAGCGTGGTGAAACATGGGAGCCCTGGTACATTACTTCTTGATAGCTTTGTGAAACACGGTAGCCCTGGTACCCTACTTCTTGATAGCTTGGTGAAACATGGGAGCCCTGGTACATTACTTCTGGATAGATAGTGAAACACGGGAGCCCTGGTACCCTGTTCTTGATAGCTTGGTGAAACACGGGAGCCCTGGTACCCTACTTCTTGATAGCGTGGTGAAACACGGGAGCCCTGATACCCTACTTCCTGATACCTGAGTGAAACACGGGATTCCAGGTACCTTACTTCTGATACCTGGGTGAAACACGGGAGCCCTGGTACCTTACCACCTATAGCTATGTGAAACACTGGAGTAATTTTTATTTGAAATCATGAATAACGAATGGATTTTAAATCTGCTGGTCAGCGGGCGATTAATTTAACATTAATAATAAGAAATCCCATAACACGTCAGGCTCGTACTGCTGCCACACTTGAAACATCAACAAAAAAATGATGTCAAAATATTTATATCCTAAGCCATTCGGAGAATTGTTGAAAAATACGTCAAGGCCATACCTTGATGTTATCAAACCAGGATTTCTCTGTCCTTCTTGTCTCCTTACATGCTTCACTATTACTTGTACAAATAATGTTAGAAATTTCAACTTAATATTACACTATGGAAAATCCTCCACAAAGGGGACTGGGGGGGGGGTATCAACCTGATTCAGATAGAGAATCACCCACATATAAGGACAAGAAATCTCCTTCATGCTGCTACAGAGAAAGAATCACCCACATATAAGAACAAGAAATCTCCTTCATGCTGCTATATGTTATATGTTCTGTGTGTTTTAATGATGGCTTCTAGAACATCTGTCGGTGCGGCCAGCCGATAATCTCAATACATATTTTGTTTACGGCTGTTGTTCATACTCATTTGATTTGTGAGCTTTCTTCCCAATTTGTTGCTGGCATCGTCTCTTTGATCGCATGTGTTGGAGAAATATGTTTCTTACAAATGAAGCTTTTGATAGTGGATTTTATTTCTGGAACCAACACACGGAATCTTCTTGTTTATTATTATCATTATTGTTGACATGTTGTTAGATTATGTCTAATAACTGGCTGCCCGCGTGCTGAATGCCCCCCCCCCCCTTTCATGGATTATATTTTCCGCGGTCCGCGATGTAATATAATAAAATAAATATGTAGAAACATAGCATCACCTAGGCGGGAATTTTGATATCTTTTGTCGATACTTTGAGATCTTATATGAGCAAAAAATGTAATTCATAAAACAACGCCATTCCTATTTAAGAATTTTAACGTCTACTAATATGACCTTGTCATTAGAGGTGAGAAAGAGAGTTCTGCAGTGCTATATAACCCCTATACTAACATATGGGTGCGAGTCTTGGACAATAAACAAACTGGAAAGTGGGAGATTGGAGGCAACGGAGATGTGGTTCTACAGAAGAATGCTGAGAATACCATGGACTGCCAGAAAAACTAATGTAGAGGTGTTAAAAGAGTTAAATGCGAAACGGACCTTAATCAACAATATAAGAAAAAGGCAATCTTCTTTTTTTGGCCACTTCATGAGACAGGCAGGTTTAGAGAACATAATTACAACAGGCAAGATTGAAGGCACCAGAGACAGAGGGCGACAACGTGAGAAAATATTAGACAGTTTGACAACCTGGCACGGCAAAGAAACAACAACGACTTTGATACATAATACTGTGGACAGAGAGCTGTGGAGAGCCATGACCGCCTACGCCACCCGGCATGGCACCTGATGATGATGATGACTATTAGAACGGTACTATATCTCATTAACGTATACTGTTAGAACTGTATTATATCTCATTAACGTCTACTGCTAGAACTGTATTATATCTCATTAACGTCTACTGTTAGAACTGTATTATATCTCATTAACGTCTACTGCTAGAACTGTATTATATCTCATTAACGTCTACTGTTAGAACTGTATTATATCTCATTAACGTCTACTGTTAGAACTGTATTATATTTCATTAACGTCTACTGCTAGAACATCTTATTATAAAATCTGAATATAAAATCTTATTTTTATATCTCATTTTCACGTGTGTGGTCGTGGAATAATAGCAACATCTATTTTATTTAACAACTATTATGAGGTTACTTACATTAGAATTAGGAAACAAGTTCTTTAGTTAACTCATCTAGTATTAACTCATCTAAAACTGCGGGCGAATAGTAGACGAAGAGGATCTAACACCCGTAGAAGAGGATCTGACACCTGTAGAAGAGGATCCGACACCCGTAGAAGAGGACCTGACACCCGTAGAAGAGGATCTGACACCCGTAGAAGAGGATCCGACACCCGTAGAAGAGGATCCGACACCCGTAGAAGAGGACCTGACACCCGTAGAAGAGGATCTGACACCCGTAGATGAGGATCTCACACCCGTAGAAGAGGATCTGACACCCGTAGAAGAGGATCCGACACCCGTAGAAGAGGATCCGACACCCGTAGAAGAGGACCTGACACCCGTAGAAGAGGATCTGACACCCGTAGATGAGGATCTCACACCCGTAGAAGAGGATCTGACACCCGTAGAAGAGGATCTGACACCCGTAGAAGAGGATCCGACACCCGTAGAAGAGGACCTGACACCGTAGAAGAGGATCTGACACCCGTAGATGAGGATCTCACACCCGTAGAAGAGGATCTGACACCCGTAGAAGAGGATCTGACACCCGTAGAAGAGAACCCGACACCCGTAGAAGAGGATCCGACACCCGTAGAAGAGGATCCGACACCCGTAGAAGAGGACCTGACACCCGTAGAAGAGGATCTGACACCCGTAGAAGAGGATCCGACACCCGTAGAAGAGGATCCGACACCCGTAGAAGAGGATCCGACACCCGTAGAAGAGGACCTGACACCCGTAGAAGAGGATCTGAAACCCGTAGATGAGGATCTCACACCCGTAGAAGAGGATCTGACACCCGTAGAAGAGGATCTGACACCCGTAGAAGAGGATCTGACACCCGTAGAAGAGGATCCGACACCCGTAGAAGAGGACCTGACACCCGTAGAAGAGGATCTGACACCCGTAGATGAGGATCTCACACCCGTAGAAGAGGATCTGACACCCGTAGAAGAGGATCTGACACCCGTAGAAGAGGACCCGACACCCGTAGAAGAGGATCTGACACCCGTAGAAGAGGATCTGACACCCGTAGAAGAGGATCTGACACCCGTAGAAGAGGATCCGACACCCGTAGAAGAGGACCTGACACCCGTAGAAGAGGATCTGACACCCGTAGAAGAGGATCCGACACCCGTAGAAGAGGACCTGACACCCGTAGAAGAGGATCTGACACCCGTAGATGAGGATCTCACACCCGTAGAAGAGGATCTGACACCCGTAAAGAGGATCTGACACCCGTAGAAGAGGATCTGACACTCGTAGAAGAGGATCTGACACCAGTAGAAGAGGACCTGACACCCGTAGAAGAGGATCTGACACCCGTAGATGAGGATCTCACACCCGTAGAAGAGAATCTGACACCCGTAGAAGAGGATCTGACACCCGTAGAAGAGGACCCGACACCCGTAGAAGAGGATCCGACACCCGTAGAAGAGGATCCGACACCCGTAGAAGAGGACCTGACACCCGTAGAAGAGGATGTGACACCCCTAGAAGAGGATCCGACACCCGTAGAAGAGGATCCGACACCCGTAGAAGAGGATCCGACACCCGTAGTAGAGGACCTGACACCCGTAGAAGAGGATCTGACACCCGTAGATGAGGATCTCACACCCGTAGAAGAGGATCTGACACCCGTAGAAGAGGATCTGACACCCGTAGAAGAGGATCCGACACCCGTAGAAGAGGACCTGACACCCGTAGAAGAGGATCTGACACCCATAGATGAGGATCTCACACCCGTAGAAGAGGATCTGACACCCGTAGAAGAGGATCTGACACCCGTAGAAGAGGACCCGACACCCGTAGAAGAGGATCTGACACCCGTAGAAGAGGATCTGACACCCGTAGAAGAGGATCTGACACCCGTAGAAGAGGATCTGACACCCGTAGAAGAGGATCCGACACCTGTAGAAGAGGACCTGACACCCGTAGAAGAGGATCTGACACCCGTAGAAGAGGATCCGACACCCGTAGAAGAGGACCTGGCACCCGTAGAAGAGGATCTGACACCCGTAGAGGAGGATCTGACACCCGTAGAGGAGGATCTGACACCCGTAGAAGAGGATCCGACACCCGTAGAAGAGGATCCGACACCCGTAGAAGAGGACCTGACACCCGTTGAAGAGGATCAATTGTTGTGGAAGAGGGAAGAAAGGACAACTAGTGAAAATAGATACATTGCCAATGCATAAGTCGACCATACTACAGGTAATAATTAATGCGTCGGACCGGAAACAGGTATTGAATGCCGTCAATAATGTCGCTTGTCACGCGAGCGTAATAGAATAATCGAAATCTGGGTTTAGAAATAAGTTAACTACAAGTTTCACAATCGAAATCTGGATTTAGAATAAGTTAGTTACATGCCCCAATATCGAATTCTGGGTTTATAAATAAGTTAACTACAAGTTTCACAAGCGAAATTTGGGTTTAGAGTTATGTTAGATATACACCTCAATACCGAAATCTTGGTTTAGAGTTAAGTTAGCTATACACCTCAATACCGAAATCTTGGTTTAGAGTTAAGTTAGCTATACACCTCAATACCGAAATCTTGGTTTAGAGTTAAGTTAGCTATACGCCTCAATACCGAAATCTTGGTTTAGAGTTAAGTTAGCTATACGCCTCAATACCGAAATCTTGGTTTAGAGTTAAGTTAGCTATACGCCTCAATACCGAAATCTTGGTTTAGAGTTAAGTTAGCTATACGCCTCAATATCAATATTTGGGTCTAGAAATAAGTTAGTTATAAGCCTCGTGATCGAAATCTGGGTCTAGAAATTATGACTTCACCGTGAATCTAAGTATTACATGAATTCATCATAGGGTTGTTGCTGGTGTCCAAAACTGGAAAGAAGATCGGTAATACTGTAACCTGTTAGGTATATCGAAAAAAGAGAGTTTGGAAAGGTATTGTTAACCTGTTCTGTAGATGGTCTGTGAAATGACATTTTGTTTGAACTTTAGTTACTGAATGTTTTCTCGTTATGGAATGTGGGGAAGGCATGTATGGGCAGTGGGAATCTTCCTCTTCTTCTCGTTCACAGTTTGACATGTCTACACAGCAAGTTTGGTTTTCTTGATTAATGCTACTATATTGAAATTTTCTCAAGACTCCTAGCTTTCTGTAGATCAAAATGAACAGAAATAGACATACCTGTTACTAAAATAAAACAATAAAACAATCTAGCAACGATACACAGTCAATATAACAGCCTAGCAACGAGACACTGTCAAAAAAACACCTAGCAACAAATCACAGTTAATAAAACAACATAGCAACGAGACACAGTCAATAAAACAACCTGATGACGATGATGATGTTCCTCCTTCGCAAGCGAAGATGAGCTTGGCATGAAAAACATTAAATGCGATTGAAAAAAAAATATATAATAATTAAAATTTGTAATTAACTAATTTAGTTTGTGAGTTCGTAGATGCCCGATGAGTCCGATTCGTGCACGGAAAGTTCTATTGCAGTGCACGCAGGAGTGCTGAAGGTTCAAGGTAGAAGAATTTTCGGATTTGTCCTTCCGCTTCTTGCGCTTGTGGATTGCGTGCAGTGTTCTTTCATTTTCAAATTTTGTGATGCCAGCAGTGATCTGGGTGTGCCAGGCTGAGCGATCTAGTGCTGTAGTCTCCCAGGAGCTATGATCGATGCTGCAGTGCTTGATAGAGCTTTTTAGGTGAGAGAGCTTTTTTCCCCCCTTTTCTCTGGTATAGATATACAACCTACCAATGAGACACAGTCGCTAGTGTGTTTTATCAACTTATTTTTGTAGCATGTACACCTTTTTCTGTTTATTTTGATATTTGCCTTGCGTTATCCCAGCCACAAATTTCCAGTCTCTGGTTGTTACCCGACGCCGGAATCTCCTTCTGTAGATATCTGTCCCCTTGGGTCAATGTTCCTGACTTTACCTGGTTTAGTGTAACTCTGTGTTGTAGGATTTGTTGCGAGATCTGCTTTTCTTGTTCACATGGAGACAGGTGATGGAACCAGTCTTAGTCTACTTAAGTGAACGTTTAGTCCGTTCTGTCCTGATGTTGCGTCTTGTCCTGATGTTGTGTTCTGCCCTGATGTTGCGTCTTGTCCTGATGTTGTGTTGTGCCCTGATGTTGCGTCTTGTCCTGATGTTGTGTTCTGCCCTGATGTTGCGTCTTGTCCTGATGTGTTCTGCCCTGATGTTGCGTCTTGTCCTGATGTTGTGTTCTGCCCTGATGTTGTGTCTTGTCCTGATGTTGTGTTCTGCCCTGATGTTGCGTCTTGTCCTGATGTTGTGTTCTGCCCTGATGTTGGGTCTTGTCCTGATGTTGTGTTCTGCCCTGATGTTGTGTCTTGTCCTGATTTTGTGTCCTGTCCTGATGTTGTGTCCTGTCCTGATGTTGTGTCTTGTCCTGATGTTGTGTCTTGTCCTGATTTTGTGTCTTGTCATGATGTTGTGTTCTGCCCTGATGTTGTGTCCTGTCCTGATGTTGTGTCTTGGCCTGATGCTGTGTCTTGTCCTGATGCTGTGTCTTGTCCTGATGATGTGTCTTGTCCTGATGCTGTGTCTTGCCCTGATGCTGTGTCTTGTCCTGATGGTGTGTCTTGTCCTGATGCTGTGTCATGTCCTGATGCTGTGTCTTGCCCTGATGCTGTGTCTTGTCCTGATGCTGTGTCTTGTCCTGATGTTGTGTCTTGTCCTGATGCTGTGTCATGTCCTGATGCTGTGTCTTGCCCTGATGCTGTGTCTTGTCCTGATGCTGTGTCTTGTCCTGATGCTGTGTATTAAGTCTTTCAGGGACTGTTCTCTTAGGATTGTTTCTTGAAGATGATTGCACGATTTGATTGATACTTTCAACAAACAAACAACTTTGAGAGATATGGTGGATATATAGGTGTAAAATAGGAGTACAATCCCCATCGAGGCCAGAACCTTGAAGTGGTGATGGGGCTTAGTTCAGCCATCAGAGGCTGGAAACTAAGACTGGTCGGGCACTCCCACTCGAGCAGGACCATAGTCCGGCCCAAGTAAGCAGAGTGCTGAAGACGGAGGCAACCAGCCAAAAGGCGCACAGATAATCAGGTTGCCACGCATAAAACACAATGGAAACTTCAAGAGTGCTCTGAGCATGAAACGCTGAGGCAGACATATTGGCCAGAGGAAACAACACTGGAATCAAAACTCTATGGGACACTGTATGAACTACAAAATACAGTGAGTTTTATTAAGGAGACAGAATTACAGATATAGACATGTTTCAAGTGAACGAAAGAAGAAGAAGAAGAAGGAGTACAATGAAGCAAGTCCTCTTCGCCTTTTCAATCTAGTTCTTCACCTTCATTACCTATCGTTTCTAATATTACATATGCTCTTCTGCTACAGCAATATTTTATAGATAACCATCACTGTACCCGACTAAACGTATATTCAAACGTTAATAGATAACCATCACTGTACCCGACTAAACGTATATTCAAACGTTAATAGATAACCATCACTGTACCCGACTAAACGTATATTCAAACGTTAATAGATAACCATCACTGTACCCGACTAAACGTATATTCAAACGTTAATAGATAACCATCACTGTACCCGACTAAACGTATATTCAAACGTTAATAGATAACCATCACTGTACCCGACTAAACGTATATTCAAACGTTAATAGATAACCATCACTGTACCCGACTAAACGTATATTCAAACGTTAATAGATAACCATCACTGTACCCGACTAAACGTATATTCAAACGTTAATAGATAACCATCACTGTACCCGACTAAACGTATATTCAAACGTTAATAGATAACCATCACTGTACCCGACTAAACGTATATTCAAACGTTAATAGATAACCATCACTGTACCCGACTAAACGTATATTCAAACGTTAATAGATAACCATCACTGTACCCGACTAAACGTATATTCAAACGTACGCCTCCATTTTGTTCTCTTATCTGATTTTTATCCACAGAACTATTCCTTACCGATTTCAATCTCCTCAACAACTCTCTAATTCTCAATCTCCTCAACTCTCTAATTCTCAATCTCCTCAACAACTCTCTAATTCTCAATCTCCTCAACAACTCTCTAATTCTCAATTTCCTCAACAACTCTCTAATTCTCAATCTCCTCAACAACTCTCTAATTCTCAATCTCCTCAACAACTCTCTAATTCTCAATCTCCTCAACTCTCTAATACTCAATCTCCTCAACTCTCTAATTCTCAATCTCCTCAACAACTCTCAAATTCTCAATCTCAACTCTCTAATTCTCAATCTCCTCAACAACTCTTTAATTCTCAATCTCCTCAACAACTCTCTAATTCTCAATCTCCTCAACAACTCTCTAATTCTCAATCTCCTCAACAACTCTCTAATTCTCAATCTCCTCAACGACTCTCTAATTCTCAATCTCCTCAACAACTCTCTAATTCTCAATCTCCTCAACAATTCTCTAATTCTCAATCTCCTCAACAACTCTCTAATTCTCAATCTCCTCAACAATTCTCTAATTCTCAATCTCCTCAACAACGTTCTAATTCTGCAACTATTTTTTTTATCCTTGAAACCTGTGTTTATCTCGGAAGTCGGATATTTCCAGAATTCCCTCTCCAAGTTTCACCATTCTCCAGTTCTCATTGAGTCCTCGACTATCGCTAATCACACACTCGCTTTCTCCGATGGAACATTCACAATAACAGTTGTTTCCAAGCCCATTTGCACATTACAGCCACTTTCTAGACAATCCTGGCATGGAAAGCCAAAACAATCACTGCTAACTCGGCCCGTTAATTACTCCTCAAATATTGTCAAAGCTTTGGTTCAATAACTCAGATCAATTTCAACCCTCCCTCTTACACGCGATAAAGTGAAACGACCCGGCTGGTTGGTCCTGAGTATGGGCTTTGTGCTGTGCACGACATTCGAAAACAATGATAGCGAAGTTGAGTTAAATCTGCGGTAAATTAGCAAAAATAGATGCACGGTTTACGTAAACTGTGCAAATAGTCACATAAATCTGCGGTAAATTAGCAAAAATAGATGTACGGTTTACGTAAACTGTGCAAATAGTCAAATACATCTGCGGTAAAGTAGCAAAAATAGATGCTCGGTTTACGTAAACTGCGCAAATAGTCACATAAATTTCACTTGTTTGCTAGAATACTGAGAGTGTGCCACTGTCCTGTATGTGAATTGAGATGATGTCTGTCTTGTTTGTGAATTGAGATGATGTCTGTCTTATTTGTGAAGTGGGATGATTTGATTGTTTTTGTGTGAATTGAGGTGATGCGACTGTCTTGTTCGTGATCAGATAAAATGGCACTGTCATGTTTGTGAATTGAACTGTATTGTTTGTGAATTCAGATGTCACTGTCTTGTTCGTGAACTGATATAATGTCACTTTTGTGTTTCCGTAGAAAGAACATCAGAG
This sequence comes from Meghimatium bilineatum, assembly GCA_034231615.1. Lineage (NCBI taxonomy): Eukaryota > Metazoa > Mollusca > Gastropoda > Stylommatophora > Philomycidae > Meghimatium > Meghimatium bilineatum. The sequence goes on along the minus strand of CM067322.1, from coordinate 7,224,200 downwards.
ATATTTGTAACAAAAAACATCAGAAAAATTTGTAACAAAAGTAACAACATTAACAATTTTATACGCGGGTCAAAACCAGGTCTTCGAGCCGGTTTCTCATGAACGGTAAATGTTCCCGTTAAGTGTCATTTTTTAGAGAGTTCTTGGACGTTATATAGAACCAGTTCTGATGTACGGAAGTGAATCTTGGACACCCAGCAGAGCAGTGAAAAAGCATATTGAAGCAGCAGAGATGTGGTTTTATAGAAGAATGTTGACAACTCCATGGCAGATAAGACGCGTACTGAAGATATCTTGAAAGAAGTTAATTAAAAAGTAGAGTTGATTACCTGCATTAGAAAGAGAAAGTCCACATATTTTGGACACATCATGAGAAAAGGAAAGATGGAACACATTTAATGACAAATAGGCAAGTTGATGAGCAAAAGTGGTAGAGAAAAGACCAAGAAAGAAGATACTTGCCAACTTAACATTGTGGTATGGGGGAACATCGGTATCAGAAATGATAGAGAGCACAAGAAATAGAAGGTTGTTTGTGGTATGGGAGAACATCGGTATCAGAAACGATAGACAGCACAATAAATAGAAGGTTGTTTGTGGATTGGGGGAACATCGGTATCAGAAATGATAGACAGTGCACGAAATAGAAGGTTGTGGAAAGACACGATAACCAACGCTACACGGCATGGACTATAAGAAGAAATGGCATTCTACCATTTAACTTAATAGTCCTATTAATATCAATAATATCAGCGTTTCCAGCAGAAAACATACATGTAACAACGGCAATAACAAAAACAGACATTTTTGCAACAAAAACATCAGTAATGATGATCATAAGTCAAAAACAATAACAAGTGAAATTATGAATGGAACAATTTATGTTGAAACTTTATTGAGTTTTAAACTTGCGACACACATAATAAGTAACATGAGTTGCAAGCTTGCTACGAACTTACATAACAAGAAACAGGAGTTGTAAGCTTGCGACAAACTTACATAACAAGAAACAGGAGTTGTAAGCTTGCTACGAACTTACATAACAAGAAACAGGAGTTGTAAGCTTGCTACGAACTTACATAACAAGAAACAGGAGTTGCAAGCTTGCTACGAACTTACATAACAAGAAACAGGAGTTGCAAGCTTGCTACGAACTTACATAACAAGAAACAGGAGTTGCAAGCTTGCGACAAACTTACATAACAAGAAACAGGAGTTGCAAGCTTGCTACGAACTTACATAACAAGAAACAGGAGTTGCAAGCTTGCTACGAACTTACATAACAAGAAACAGGAGTTGCAAGCTTGCGACAAACTTACATAACAAGAAACAGGAGTTGTAAGCTTGCGACAAACTTACATAACAAGAAACAGGAGTTGCAAGCTTGCTACGAACTTACATAACAAGAAACAGGAGTTGCAAGCTTGCTACGAACTTACATAACAAGAAACAGGAGTTGCAAGCTTGCGACAAACTTACATAACAAGAAACAGGAGTTGCAAGCTTGCTACGAACTTACATAACAAGAAACAGGAGTTGCAAGCTTGCGACAAACTTACATAACAAGAAACAGGAGTTGCAAGCTTGGTAAGCTTGCGAAAATCTTACATAACAAGAAACAGAAGTTGTAAGCTTGCTACAAACTTACATAACAAGAAACAGGAGTTGCAAGCTTGCGACAAACTTACATAACAAGAAACAGGAGTTGTAAGCTTGGTAAGCTTGCGAAAATCTTACATAACAAGAAACAGAAGTTGTAAGCTTGCTACAAACTTAAATAACAAGAAACAGGAGTTGTAAGCTTGCGACAAACTTAAATAACAAGAAACAGGAGTTGTAAGCTTGGTAAGCTTGCTACGAACTTAAATAACAAGAAACGTGAGTTGTAAGCTTGGTAAGCTTGCTACAAAAAAAGAAACATGAATAATTTGATCATAAAAAGATGATAACTCTGGAGACGATGAGGTCATTGTGTTCAACGATCCATCTGTTTATCGTATTATTTCTTCTTTCATTCACTAATAATGTCTATATCTGCAGTGTTGTTTCTTGTATAAATTGTTGGCTAGTAATGTCTATATCTGCAGTGTTGTTTCTTGTATAAATTGTTGGCTAGTAATGTCTATATCTGCAGTGTTGCTTCTTGTATAAATTGTTAGCTAATAATGTCTGTATCTGCAGTGTTGTTTCTTGTATAAATTGGAAAGTGTTTTCCATTTCTTGTTTTGTACCATAAAGTTTAACATTCATTGGTGTATCAGAAGGCCAGTATGTGCATTTTTTATCATGTATTCAGAAAAAGGCCAGTATTTTATCATGGATTCTTTTTGCGGATAGCTGATTGGTAAATAAGGTTGTTGCTTGGTAGAACCCTTCTTGACCAGCTCTCTCATTTCCTACTATTCCACAGTGTGATGGAATCCATTGCAGTATAATTCTACACCTATTTTGTACTATGGACAATACCTCGTTTAACTCTGGTAGTTTATTGAATTGTAGTGCCTCTAGTACTGACCTTGCATCTGTAAGTATTACAATAGGGTGTGAGGTCCTGTGCAATGTTAACAGTTTCTCTGCAGCTGCACAAATAGCTTTGACTTCATAGTCATAGTTGTTACAGTAATTCCCTGTTGGTATACAAGTGGTATCAGTGTTGAGATCTGAGTATTTCATATATACACCACTTCTCCCATTTCTTAGTGCATTCTGTGCTGATTCATTCATATACACTCTGGTCCATAGATTACTTGGGTATGCATCATCGAGGAAGCTGAGAGCTGTTATCCTTTTCTGCAGATTATTCTGCTGTTCTTCCCCATACACACCTGTTATTGTTGTTTTGATGGTCACTGGTAGGTATGTCTGATTTTCCCATGGGGTGTGTACTGGTTGAGATATTAGTGATATTGTTACCTCTGGAAGATCCGATACCTGTCTACGTAGACGCATGGCCTGGTATATGAAGCTGCTTCTTTTAAGCCGTCCTAGTGACAGATTCTGGAATCTTTCTTTCATTGGGTGACTATGGTGGGAAAGGAACTTTTCTCCATGAATTATAATTTTAGTATCTCTACGCTCTTTCAATGACTGCATCCCCTCGATATTCTGCATTTCTATTATTAGTGTGAATATCATTGCGCCTGTAATGATTCTAAGTGTTTTGTTATGTACTATATCCAAATTCGGCATTCTGGTGTTTTATGATGTACACCATGCTGTAGAACCATATTCTAAGTGTGGTCGAGTAGGTTGATGGTATACATTTTTTGAGAATTATTTCATTACCTCCACAAGTTGTCTTACTCAGTTCCCTTAGTATAGCTATCTTCCTTCTAGCCTTTGTTTCTACTTTGCTGATATGATGTTTCCATGTCATTTTGGCATCAAATGTTACACCAAGAAACGCGGGTTGGTCATCTACCTTTAAGACAGTATTATTTAAATATTTGTTTCCTGCTCTTTGTTTTGGTGAAAGTGTAAAAATGGTTGTGGCTAAATTCTCTATATTGATACTTACACACTAATAGTTCGCCACATTGGTCAGAATGTCCATGGTTCTCTGAAACATTTTTGTGGAAACTACAGCGCTCTCAGGTATGCACCATAGAACTATGTCATCGGGATATACTGCCTCTCTAGTTCCAGGGGGTATTTCTTCAATTAGATCATTGATAAATGTGAGTAAAAGAGTGGGTGATACTCCTCTGAGACACTTCATGGTGTAGTAGTACCTTCTTACGTTTTTATCATTTGCGTGCACTCTGGCTCTTCTATTGTGAAGAAAGGCTTTCGTCCATCTATACATATTTCCACTTATCTTGTAGTTTCTCATTTTTTGAAGCAATCCTTCTGTATGTCAATTCATGCCACCAATACTGATTTCTTGTCTTGGAAAGAATCTCCAATTTTCTGTGAGAGGTATGCTGTGGAATATCACTGTCTGAAGCCTGCCTGCTGTGGTGCAAGGAATTTTCTGCTTTCTATGTGAAATTTTTGTCTCAAGTTTCTGATGCGCTCCATTACTAGCACAGAATAATCACTATCACCAAGCTTATAGTTTACCAGGTAGCAGTAATATGATCACTTATTTATGCCTGTGAAACATGGACAATATATGCTAGAAGACTCAATCATGTACACCTAAGATACTTCGTAAGATACTTAACATCCATTTGATGGGAAGCAATACCAGACAGTGAAGTACTGAAGCAATACCAGACAGTGAAGTACTCAAGCAATACCAGACAGTGAAATACTGAAGCAATACCAGACAGTGAAGTACTGAAGCAATACCAGACAGTGAAGTACTGAAGGAATACCAGACAGTGAAGTACTGAAGCAATACCAGACAGAGAAATACTGAAGCAATACCAGACAGTAAAGTACTGAAGGAATACCAGACAGTGAGACAGTGAGGTACTCAAGCAATACCAGACAGTGAGGTACTGAAGGAATACCAGACAGTGAATTACTGAAGCAATACCAGACAGTGAAGTACTGAAGCAATACCAGACAGTGAAGTACTGAAGGAATACCAGACAGTGATGTACTGAAGCAATACCAGACAGTGAAATACTGAAGCAATACCAGACAGTGAAGTACTGAAGCAATACCAGACAGTTCAGTACTCAAGCAATACCAGACAGTGAAATACTGAAGCAATACCAGACAGTGAAGTATTGAAGCAATACCAGACAGGTGAAGTACTGAAGCAATACCAGACAGTGCAGTACTGAAGCAATACTAGACAGTGAAGTACTGATGAAATCTAAATATGTAAGCATACACACAATCTTGATGAAGTCGCAGATATTCATAAAGATTGTAGGGTGCGACACATGGTCCGCATGAAAGAAAATTGTCTACCAAAATCGTTTTGTGGAAACCTTAAGACTGTCTCTAGCAAGGTCGGAATAAACGTTTAGTGGGAACCTCCAGACTGTCTCTAGCAAGGTCGGAATAAACGTTTAGTGGGAACCTCCAGACTGTCGGACTGTCATCAAGGTCGGAATAAGCGTTTTCAAGACACTCTTAAAACATCACTGATTCACTGCAGTATAAACATCTATTCATGGGAGAGTCTTGTACTAGATCGTACTGGAGACATTCAAGAGTAGTGCAGCTGTTGGAGAGAACATTCAAGAGTAGTACAGCTGTTGGAGAGAACATTCAAGAGTAGTACAGCTGTTGGAGAGAACATTCAAGAGTAGTGCAGCTGTTGGAGATAACCTAAGGTATTATGCTGCACAACAAAATTGCGCTAGGAGAAAGGCAGTAGCTGCTCAATGTCCTACAGAACCTCCAAAATATGTTCATGGTGTGATATGTCTCACAGACCCTCCCACACATACGTATGGTGTGGTATGTCTTACACACCCTTCACACATGATTATGGTGTGGTATATCTTACATACCCTCCCACACATGATCAATGTCTTGCATACCCTCCCACACATGCTCATCGTATGGTAGACATTCCAGCACTCATATGACTCATTAGTCACTGCCGGGCACCTCATATATCATCATCATCATTATCCCAGGTAATCATCTACTAAAGTGACCGAAGTACAACTCTCTGGAAATTCTTATTCTTCTGCACTATTTTTGTCCTAAGTTTCATCCTTCTTGTATTCATACGCCACAAACTTCATAAGCTGATTTCTTTCCATTCTGGCAAAGTAGAAACAAAAGTTTATATTATGTTAATGTTATATATAAAATATTGAGGAAATATATAGGCACATATATAGTATAAATGGATCATATATAGTTCTATGTAATTTATTAGTAAAATATCTTTTCACCTATTCTGTTTATCCCTCGTATTTGACTAGTGTTTCTGCAGCTCACCATTTTTCCATTTTGTGGAGTTATCTCTGATATCTTGACAGTTTAATCGTTTTATTGAAATTGTAAATATTAACATATTCAGTGCAGATTGTTCTAACTGTAGATATCGCTAAATAAAGGAACAGTGCAGATTTTTCTAACAGCAGATATCGCTAAACAAAGCAAAAGTGCAGTTTGTTCTAACTGTAGATATCGCTAAACAAAGCAAAAGTGCAGTTTGTTCTAACTGTAGATATCGCTAAACAAAGCAAAAGTGCAGTTTGTTCTAACTGTAGATATCGCTAAACAAAGAACATTACAATCGATGCCTTTTGCCTTTAATACGTCTAATATAAAGGGGGATAGGGTTTTCACATGCTAATTTTTTTTTTAAATAATTAAAAAGCGTCTTCAGTCGATATGCGTTGTAAATCTTTCTTTTTTTTTATTCGATGATAACATAAAGAATGCTGTAGGCATGATTGTTCTACACTTCTCTAAATAACTGAGCTGTTTGTAGAACTTTTTTTGTGCTGATGTATCTAGTGTGACACTCATACGTCCCTGATTAATGTATCTAGTGTGACACTCATACGTCCCTGATTAATGTATCTAGTGTGACACTCATACGTCCCTGATTGATGTATCTAGTGTGACACTCATACGTCCCTGATTAATGTATCTAGTGTAACATCCATACGTCCCTGATTAATGTATCTAGTGTGACATCCATACGTCCCTGATTGATGTATCTAGTGTGACATCCATACGTCCCTGATTGATGTATCTAGTGTGACACTCATACGTCCCTGATTGATGTATCTAGTGTGACACTCATACGTCCCTGATTGATGGGTCTTATTATTAGTAACCTTTTAGCATAAAATCGTTAACGGAAGTTACGGGGGGGGGGCGAGGTTACCCACAGTGTGGCAAATTAGTCCTTTCCCACACCAGCACGCCCCTCCCCCAATTTACGGCTTGAACACATTATAAAATTCCAACAAACAGTAAACTGCCCACAAGATCAAATTCTAAAACAGGAAAACCACAGTAAGTCAGTATATTCAGGTTTATGATTGATACCTGCAGGTTACGATCGCATCACTATATCAAGTATGTCGCACAGTCCTGAATGTCTGCATCACTATATCAAGTATGTCGCACAGTCCTGAATGTCTGCACCACTATATCAAGTATGTCACACAGTCCTGAAGGTCTGCATCACTATATCAAGTATGTCGCACAGTCCTGAATGTCTGCATCACTATATCAAGTATGTCGCACAGTCCTGAATGACTGCATCACTATATCAAGTATGTCGCACAGTCCTGAATGTCTTCATCAAAGTTCATACAATTACTGAAAGTACGAGGATTATCTTCCGTGAAGATGTGGACATGATGAGATGAAAGTGGAAGAGATAGTGTGCTGTAACTGTCAGTGATGTTACTCGAGACCAGATCTTCCGGACTTGCAGACATAGAGTATTGTATAGAAATAAATTGCTTTCCAACAGAAACGTGTATCAAATTCATTAGTGCTCCCAAAGTAAACGTGTATCAATATCGTCAGTGTTCCCATGATAAACGTGTATCAATATCGTCAGTGCTCCCATAATAAACGTGTATCAATATCGTCAGTGCTCTCATGATAAGCGTGTATCAATATCGTCAGTGCTCCCATGATAAGCGTGTATCAATATCGTCAGTGCTCCCATGATAAGCGTGTATCAATATCGTCAGTGCTCCCATGATAAGCGTGTATCAATATCGTCAGTGCTCCCATGATAAGCGTGTATCAATATCGTCAGTGCTCCCATAATAAACGTGTATCAATATCGTCAGTGCTCTCATGATAAGCGTGTATCAATATCGTCAGTGCTCCCATGATAAGCGTGTATCAATATCGTCAGTGCTCCCATGATAAGCGTGTATCAATATCGTCAGTGCTCCCATGATAAGCGTGTATCAATATCGTCAGTGCTCCCATGATAAGCGTGTATCAATATCGTCAGTGCTCTCATGATAAGCGTGTATCAATATCGTCAGTGCTCCCATGATAAGCGTGTATCAATATCGTCAGTGCTCCCATGACAAAAAAGTTTCCATAACGTCAATAATCTCGTGCCAAAAGTGTTTCCCAAATCATCAGTGCCCAAATGACAGAAGTGTTTCAATGACATGTATCTATCTATCTAGTTATGTTTCTATCTATCTAGTTATGTATCTATCTATCTAGTTATGTTTCTATCTATCTAGTTATGTTTCTATCTATCTAGTTATGTATCTATCTATCTAGTTATGTATCTATCTATCTAGGTATGTATCTATCTATCTAGTTATGTATCTATCTATCTAGTTATGTTTCTATCTATCTAGTTATGTTTCTATCTATCTAGTTATGTATCTATCTATCTAGTTATGTTTCTATCTATCTAGTTATGTTTCTATCTATCTAGTTATGTATCTATCTATCTAGTTATGTTTCTATCTATCTAGTTATGTATCTATCTATCTAGTTATGTATCTATCTATCTAGGTATGTATCTATCTATCTAGTTATGTATCTATCTATCTAGTTATGTTTCTATCTATCTAGTTATGTTTCTATCTATCTAGTTATGTATCTATCTATCTAGTTATGTATCTATCTAGTTATGTATCTATCTATCTAGTTATGTTTCTATCTATCTAGTTATGTTTCTATCTATCTAGTTATGTTTCTATCTATCTAGTTATGTATCTATCTATCTAGTTATGTATCTATCTATCTAGTTATGTATCTATCTATCTAGTTATGTTTCTATCTATCTAGTTATGTTTCTATCTATCTAGTTATGTTTCTATCTATCTAGTTATGTTTCTATCTATCTAGTTATGTTTCTATCTATCTAGTTATGTTTCTATCTATCTAGTTATGTTTCTATCTATCTAGTTATGTATCTATCTATCTAGTTATGTTTCTATCTATCTAGTTATGTTTCTATCTATCTAGTTATGTTTCTATCTATGTTCTATCATAGGCAAACACACATTTTCTTTTGCAGTGATATGATAGCTTGATAAGTCCCCATTCCTGAAAAAATGATAAATGGATTGTTTTTTTGTTGTTGTTTTTTTTGGGTTGTTGTTGCTTAATGACAATATTTAAGATGCAATAGGCCATACATACCAGTCTATACCTGATGCATAAGTTAGGAGAGGTAAAGACATCAAGGAAGGGAACTGGCCACCTCACTTAATAATTGCTGCGGCTTAGCACATAAAGTTTTATCTTCATCTCTGACGAAAGTTTGCTGCCATGAGACCTACATTTACCTTATATACATACATGTTCTGTCAACGACGAATACGGTGCATAGGGCTGAAAGCAGAAGAGCCCCTTTCCCCACCCCCCCCCACATATTCCAGCTCTGTACTGCTACTGTATGTACTTCTAGCATATGGTTGAGAGACATAGAAATGCCATCTTTGATGGCTGTTCTGCAAAAAATCTCGTTTGATTTTTATCTTTTTATTTTGCCATCTGGTACCCATTTTAATAAATGTAGAAACAGTCTACAATTGGAAGTAAAATCAATTCTACAATACATACAAAATCAATAAATGCAATGGTTTGGTCATCTGAAAGAATGCCGTGTGATTCATTAGTTTATAAAACATATGTGAATAGAGGAGAAGCAGAAAGAAGAGCCAACAGGGGTAGACCTAGAGTACGCTGGATCGACAACATCAGAGAGACATTACACGAACACCAAATGACATTATCTGAAGCTGCAAGAAAAGCGAGAGCAAGAACATTGTATCTCCCTCGATACCGGTAAAGGGCCAAAGAGGAAGGAAAGAAGAAGAAATGGCAGTCTGTTTTCATTCATTCTAAGTACATATCCGATATGTCGATCGTTTTCTTCTTATTGTTGAAGAAACATATTGTTGCTTGTTTGCTTGACTTGGATAATAAGTCAAACTAATGTCAGACAATATAACAACAACACTTACATAAAACACAAGGCCGATCAGTTTTACAATGAACGCACATACTTCAGGTTATGGGTATAAAAAAATACAAATAACAGTATACACGACAGTTTCAACATTTCAACCTTAAGGTCATATTAAAAAACACTAAACGAACAGTTAAAATAGTAAAAATAATGACACTATCAGAAATGTATTAGACGACAGACATTCAACAACAGAGACATACAAGATAACAATGATGTAATTATACAAATTATACATTAATTATCATAGAGACGCGCATGAAAAAAATATGATGTTTGGGAAGAAAATAAAACAACTAAGTGAAAACAAAAGGAATGAGAACACAGCAAAGGCCTTATTCTGAGAAGTGTTCTGTGTGTGCAGTCCTCCCATTACGTCACTTAGTTGTCTATAGCATACAGTAGTTTCTTAGCTGTCTATAGCATATATTAGTTTTGTAGCTGTCTATAGCATACAGTAGTTTCTTAGCTGTCTATAGCATAGATTAGTTTCTTAGCTGTCTATAGCATACATTAGTTTCTTAGCTGTCTATAGCATACATTAGTTTCTTAGTTGTCTATAGCATACAGTAGTTTCTTAGCTGTCTATAGCATATATTAGTTTTGTAGCTGTCTATAGCATACAGTAGTTTCTTAGCTGTCTATAGCATAGATTAGTTTCTTAGCTGTCTATAGCATACATTAGTTTCTTAGCTGTCTATAGCATACATTAGTTTCTTAGCTGTCTATAGCATACATTAGTTTCTTAGATGTCTATAGCATACATTAGTTTCTTAGCTGTCTATAGCATACATTAGTTTCTTAGCTGTCTATAGCATACATTAGTTTCTTAGATGTCTATAGCATACATTAGTTTCTTAGCTGTCTATAGCATACATTAGTTTCTTAGCTGTCTATAGCATACATTAGTTTCTTAGATGTCTATAGCATACATTAGTTTCTTAGCTGTCTATAGCATACATTAGTTTCTTAGCTGTCTATAGCATACATTAGTTTCTTAGCTGTCTATAGCATACATTAGTTTCTTAGCTGTCTATAGCATACAGTAGTTTCTTAGCTGTCTATAGCATACAGTAGTTTCTTAGCTGTCTATAGCATACAGTAGTTTCTTAGCTGTCTATAGCATAGATTAGTTTCTAGCTGTCTATAGCATACAGTAGTTTCTTAGCTGTCTATAGCATACATTAGTTTCTTAGCTGTCTATAGCATACAGTAGTTTCTTAGCTGTCTATAGCATACATTAGTTTCTTAGCTGTCTATAGCATACAGTAGTTTCTTAGCTGTCTATAGCATACATTAGTTTCTCCCCATTTTTAGTTTCGGGTTTGTTTCCCGACAGTGTAGCTTGATGTCCTATTTCCCAGGTGTAGTTGTTAACTCGTTAGATTTGTGCTCAAGAGAGTACGGTTCGAGTCCCCGTTCCCTGGGCCTTGTTTACAAAGTAGATTTTTTTCAGAGATCCCTGTGTATTATTGCTTGAAGAAACAGAGTTACGTGCTAGCAGCGGTATTCTCTGAAGGCGGCTTTCCACTTTATTGAGAAGAACGGAGCAGAAATGTAAAACAATGAAGTCAATCCTCTACATATTTTGAGCCATTGGAACATACACAATATTCTTCTGTAAAACGACATCCAAGTGGAATCATGTGGTTTTTGTGAGTGTTTGGGTTTTTGTGTGTGTGTGTGTGTGTGTGTGTGTGTGTGTGTGTGTGAGTGTGTGCGTGTGTGTGTGTGTGTGTGCTTGATTGTGCACTATTCAAAGCTATATATTAATAATGGTTCTGTTTTTAGTTTTTGTGAATACCTCTAGAAGTGGCATAGTTTTTGTGAATACCTCTAGAATCGGCATAGTTTCTCGAATACCTCTAGAAGCAGCATAGTTTCTCGAATACCTCTAGAAGCGGCATAGTTTCTCGAATACCTCTAGAAGCGGCATAGTTTCTCGAATACCTCTAGAAGCGGCATAGTTTCTCGAATACCTCTAGAAGCGGCATTTATTTTGCGAATACCTCTAGAAGCGGCATTTATTTTGCGAACACCTCTAGAAGCGCATTTAATTTGTAAATACCTCTAGAAGCGGCATAGTTTTTGCGAACTCCTATAGAAGCGGCATATTTTTTGCGAACACCTCTAGAAACTGCACATTCTCACATATTACTGAAGGTGTACGCGATTCGATAAAGACACCATATATGATGGAATTCTCACATGAACTGCACTCATTACTACAGAACATAACTAGTCAAGTGGTCGGTTAAATGCATGCCCGTTTCAACAGCTCCCATGTTTACCTTGCGTTTAACCACGTCAGAACTGTCAAAATGTCTGCTGACAAGCCTACTTATCTGCAAGAATACTCTCGGTCTCTGTAAGAATGATCCAAAATCCGTGTACATAAGCCTCGTTACTTAACGATTTTCAAACTATTTTATGTTTACCTCAAGTTTCTGGTTGAGACTGTAGTGTCCATAATATGCGAATCTACAGTTTTCGTGAATATTTTCTCATAGGAACATTTCAACTAGGTATTGTACAAAAAATACTATTAAAAAAACTAAAAAGCAAATACAATATTGTGTACATATATAGAGACATCACACACTTTTCTTTATGTTTTTTTGTTTTGCGTTCGCTCCATTGTAACCATCACGGATATCAGTGCGATTTCCGCCTGGAGCGTGATTACGCCACCGTTATGCGCCTTATAGGCCTAGCACATCCGATTTCGGCATGCCTTGACAATTCGGGTGGGCTAGCCTTAGAGGGAAGAGTACCTGGGAAGAGGAGAAGGGGCAGACCAAGAAGACGATGGATTGACGACATTAAAGATAACATGAATACATCGCTAGAAAATGCAAGCCACATCGCCCAAGACAGAGAAGGGTTCAGAGAGTTCATTGGGAAGACAACGTTCTGGAAGGAATACGTCACATGACACCCTTAGCCTGTGACAGCCTCTATATCTGTCTCCAGGCACGCGTAGTGGCGACTCTTCGCCCAGACGATTTTTGCTCTCGTCTGACTCGCACGAGGTGTTCCACTGTCTATGAACTTGCCTCGTGTAATTGGACGTGCTGTGCCTGTGCCCATTGGGTACTGAACCGTTTCTCATCCGTGAGCCTGGTTCCTTAAGGGGAAGAACTCAACAGAGGAGTTGGACCCTGGCTCTTTCGCCTTCTTAGCCGAGGTGTCGTTCTCCGATATCGTGTACCCCTTGTCCAAGTTCGAGTCTCACACCAGGCGTTTGATAGCAAGGCGTTCTCGAGCTGAGTGTCCTTGTCCCAATAGCGCCTGAGCCCATCAGGTACTGAACCCTTTCTCTCTTCAAGTGTATTTCCGGTGTTGGAAAACCTGACAGTAGAGTTGGGCCAGGGCTAAATCGTTGTCCCTTTTGTGCCTGAGCCCATCGGGTACGGAACCCTTTCTCTCTGCATGTGTACTTCCGGTATAGGAAACCTTGACAGTAGAGTTGGACCAGGACTACCATCGTTGTCCCTGTGTTGCCTAAGCCCATCGGGTACAGAACCCTTTCTCTTCTCGAGCATATTTCCAGTTTAGGAAGGCTCGACATTAGAGTTGGATTAGGACTTCTTGCTTTACCAGACGCCAATGAATGGGTCTGGGTCTCTGCCTGTAAGGAACACATGTAATTAGATGCTCGTCTCGAGCTGACGGAGCTTGTAGTTCCCCTTTCCTAGAGACTTTTCACTTTCTATTTGCAGTTTGCGCTGCCCTCTAGCGCTGTTCTGCCCTTTCATTGTTTCATTGTACTCGGTATGAAATCTATTTGTCTCTCGCCATGCATCTACCTTTACGTGCATTTTACATTGGCCGCCCCTCCAATGTTCGGACTGGACTGACTAGCTTCACTGTATGTCGACAGTGTCGCCATATGTGGGGATGCTGGTGGTGTCGGAGATATTGTCTGTCTCTTGTGCAGTCAAATCTCTTTCCATCTGCTACCTCCACATTCTCGGACACGATCCCCAAATGATTTGGCCAGAATCAGCTCGAGCTGCTGTATTTCTGTTTCCAGGGTGCACCGCGTGGAGGTAGATTTGGTATCTTGGTTATCTGCTAACCCTGGGTCCGCCTAGAGCAATGCGTTCCCTTTGCACCCCACTTTTCTTTAATATGCTAGTTCGGTGTTTAACATGTCAATACAACAGGTCTGATTTTCTGGATAAATGATGATGTATTTGAAAGTTCCTCAGGACTTCTAAGCAGCTGTCTGTGGATGGCAGTCTTTGTGGACCAATACACTGCTCTCAACTGGTGTAGTGTACTGCGGTCTTGCAGAATATGTTCTGCAGTTTGTGCTGCCTGCAAACATGGACGCAGAAGTGATGTAACCAGTATAAGTCTCTTTAAGTGGAAGCTTACTCTGTTGTCACATTCTTGATGCGAAAAATGATAAAGTGTACGACTTGTGGAAATAATGATAGTTGTCCTTTTGGTTGCCAACTTTTCTAATAGTTTCCATGATTTATTGAGGGTCCGCTTTTATGGTAAGTGATTATCTTGAATTTTTATTCCTGTGCGATTCATCTTATTTCTAGCATATTCTGAGTTTTCATTTTCTGGTATACCGCAGTGGTATGGTATCTACAGCGGCCACCCTTCTCTGGATGTTCATTTCTCCTATTGCTCCCTTCAGGTCTGTCCGTTTATCCTTATCAAGGTCGTGTAGGACAGATGTTGTATCTACAGGAAACACCACTTGCGGACATTGTCTAGTTCACAGGCGTATTTCATGGTAAGGTTAGGCTAACACAAAGAGAGCTCGAGATAAAGATGATTATGATGATGATGTAGACACCATGTTCCCTTTAGCGGTGAGACGGAAGCTGTTGACTGCACATAACATGATCCCTTTAGTGGTGAGACGGAAGCTGTTGACTGCACATAACATGATCCCTTTAGCGGTGAGACTGAAGCTGTTGACTACACATATCATGATCCCTTTAGCGGTGAGACGGAAGCTGTTGACTACACATAACATGATCCCTTTAGCGGTGAGACTGAAGCTGTTGACTACACATAACATGATCCCTTTAGCGGTGAGACGGAAGCTGTTGACTGCACATAACATTTTTGACAGAAGTGTAGGTCCTCGTCAGATGAGTAACATAGGTAACATGTCTCACACGCATGGTTGGTATTTGGTGATGTTATGGTTGTTATTTGGTGATGTTATGATTATTGTCTGGTTATGTTATGGTTTTTATTTGGTGATGAGTGTTATGGTTGTTATTTGGTGATGTTATGGTTGTTATTTGGTGGTAAGTGTTATGGTTGTTATTTGGTGATGTTATGATTATTCTCGTATGTTATGGTTGTTATTTGGTGATGAGTGTTATGGTTGTTATTTGGTGATGTTATGGTTGTTATTTTGATGATGTTATTGTTGATATTTGGTGATGGTATGGTTTGTTATTTGGTTATATTATAGTTGTCATTTGGTGATGGATGTTATAGTTGTTATTTGGTGATAGATGTTATGGTTGTTATTTAGTGATGAGTGTTATGGTTGCATGTTTAGTCCTCGAAGGAAACATTTCATTGCGGCAGTATCTTAGGACCATCATTATTCTGATAGGAAGCATATATGTTTGGGCCAACTAGCTCATCATTCTTCAATCAGATCTGTTTAAAACATCCGCAGTTACATCTAGCATTTTCCGCCACGTGCGGGTCTGCCACAAATGGATCAATATTCAACGTGCGGGTCTTCCACAGAATGGATCAATGTTTACGTGCGGGTCTGCCACAAAATGGATCATTGTTCATCGTGCGGGTCTGCTACAAAATGGATCAATGTTCAACGTGCGGGTCTGCCAAAAATGGATCAATGTTCATCGTGCGGGTCTGGCACAAAATGGATCAATGTTCATTGCGCGGGTCTGCCAAACATGGATCATTGTTCATCGTGTGGGTCTGCCACAAAATGGATCAATGTTCATCGCGCGGGTCTGCCACAAAATGGATCAATGTTCATCGTGCGGGTCTGCCACAAAATGGATCAATGTTCATCGTGCGGGTCTGCCACAAAATGGATCAATGTTCAGTGCCTGCTTGCGTGCATCTCATCGTTATCCACTGTAATCATTTCATAGAAGAAAACAGTCAGATATTGAGACAAGACATGCAACGATAATGATGATTTATTTTTCATTAGTTGTCAGCCTGGGTTCTATACCTATTCCATTGATCGAAAGTAGATGTTGGACCACCAATACCTATCAGTTAGACCACCAATGCCTATCAGTTAGACCACCAATACCTATAAGTTAGACCACCAATGCCTATCAGTTAGACCACCAATACCTATAAGTTAGACCACCAATGCATATCAGTTAGACCACCAATACCTATAAGTTAGACCACCAATGCCTATCAGTAGACCACCAATGCCTATCAGTTAGACCACCAATACCTATAAGTTAGACCACCAATGCATATCAGTTAGACCACCAATACCTATAAGTTAGACCACCAATGCCTATCAGTTAGACCACCAATGCCTATCAGTCCATTATATAGAAATGGATACATAACTTCTCTGACAGTAAAAGCATCGGGAGAGATGTTGACCACATCACCCTTAGTTATGACGTTGATTACGAAAACTACGAGCCAATATCGTAACTAAATACCTCAATCGTATACAGAGAGGAACTTTATTTATCATTCTTGTTGAATCTCAAAGTCCTGCCTGTTAGCAGGATATAGACCGAGTGACGGCATGTAATCTGTCGTGGTCCACAGTTTCGCTGCGATATATTAGCATTTCTGTTCGACCTATCCTATTTCAGCGAGAAAATATTACGAATACGATATTCAGCATATCGCTGTGAACAAATTAAAACGGCGTAGAGTATGTCATTGTTGTACTTGGATTATCCTATATGTAATATGTTTAAAAAAAAAAATTGTGCGAAGGGAATCGAGCCCATAACCTGAATGTCTAAGAAACTGTGCCAAGGAGAACCTCGGTGGTGTAGAAAAGAACTATTGTACTTATTTATCGACTTTACTACTTGTTCCATCTAAATTTCCTGTCGATTAGCAGGATATAGAAGGAACAAGGACTAGTGATGAATCGTGGTTTACAGTTTCGCTGCGATATGCGCTACTTTCTGCACCACACGTCCTATGTCAGAAGGAACTTTTATATTATGAACATATTTTTTCATGTCATCATCACTGTAATCATCGATGTAATCATTTCTGTAATCTTCGCTGTGATCGTCGTCGGTGTAAGCATCGCTGTAATACTCGATGTAATCGCAGCTGCAATCATCAATGTAATCACCTCTGTACGTCGTTGCAATGAACATCAATTTAATCATCACTATAATCAGTGCTGCAATCGTCGATGTAATCATCGGTGTAATCATTGATGTAATCGTCTCGGTAATCTTCACTTTAATTATCGATGTAATCTTTGCTATAATCACAGCTGTAATCATCACTATAATTATCACCAACAAGAGCATAGCTTTAACGAATGGTGGAGGTGTCGGCAGGAGGGTGGTGGAGGTGTCGGCCGGAGGGTGGTGGAGAGCTGCGAGGCAGGTTACTCCGGAATCTGTTCCGGTCCTGGTGAGAAGTGAAAGCTTCAGCTGAAGGAATATTTGACAGCATAGAAAGCAATGATTGATG
Organism: Meghimatium bilineatum; assembly: GCA_034231615.1. Lineage (NCBI taxonomy): Eukaryota > Metazoa > Mollusca > Gastropoda > Stylommatophora > Philomycidae > Meghimatium > Meghimatium bilineatum. Next base: position 7,206,697 of record CM067322.1, on the reverse strand, counting down.
TAGTGATATTGTGTGGTTAGAGGAGGTAATCAACATACTAGTTGGAAGTATTGATTTCTTTTATGAGATGATAAAAGCAAATGAGGAATGAGGAAAGAACGTGAGTGACAGACAGAAGATTGAAGGAGTGAAAGAAAAAGCTGATTCGGGAGAGGGAAGGGGCAAATTCTGCGTCAGGAAGATTGATTTTAAATGAATATAGAATAATGTCGATTTTTTGACGATTGTGACTAAATTACGTATAGAGAGATTGTAGATTGTTGAGGATATTGTAGATTGTTGAGGATATTGTAGATTGTTGAGGAGATTGTAGATTGTTGAGGATATTGTAGATTGTTGAGGATATTGTAGATTGTTGAGGATATTGTAGATTGTTGAGGATATTGTAGATTGTTGAGGAGATTGTAGATTTTTGAGGAGATTGTGTATTATTGAGGAGATTGTAGATGGAATATTGTTGAGGAGATTGTAGATTGAATATTAGTGAGAAGATTGCAGATTGTATATTATTGAGGAGATTGTAGATTGCTAAGAGATTGTAGATTGTAAATTGCTGAGGAGATTGTAGATGATATTCATACATATCAACAGTTCTCCACCACCCTCCGACCGACACCTCCACCATTCGTTAAAGCCTTGCTGATGTTGGCGATAATTAAAGTGATGATTACAGCTGTGATTATAGCAACGATTACATCGGTAATTAAAGTAAAGATTACCGCGACGATTATATCAATGATTAAATAGATAGACAGATAGATAGATAGATAGATAGATAGATAGATAGATAGATTAGATAGATAGATAGATAGATAGATAGAT
>CM067322.1:7170875-7203375 GCA_034231615.1 Meghimatium bilineatum | reverse complement strand
TTGTATTTCTACTTACATCTCGTGATGTTTCTCTCCCACTCGTTTTTCTACTTACATCTCGTGATGTTTCTCTCCCACTCGTATTTCTACTTACAATTTTACTCTTGCAAATAATAAACCTAGAATTGAATATGAAACAAAATCTTGTATTAAGAAAGAATTAAATTGTTGTTGTTGTTTTTGTTGTTGTTCGTACATCACAAGATGATGACGACAATTTGCTGCATCTACTTTTGAAAATCAACCAGAGCAATATCCTTGACCACGAGTTCGCAGATGGTCAACAAGTCCTGACTATGGATGCAAAAGGCCTTGAACAGCTAGGGCATGGAATAAATACCTCAGATTACGTTTTGTCTGCCCGTGACGTTCCAGCCACTCTTCGATGCCGAGCTGTCACACATTTCCTCTCCCCAGAAGATAATGTGTCCTTCATGACCTCAGAGCGCCATGTAGCTTACCTTGTCCGAGCTCCTCTCATGCATATAGGTCCACCTCCAAAGCACCCAAGTGATTTCTCCAACAAGTCATTGTAGCGCCTCTCTTGACCACCTTGAGATTGTATACCTCCTCCGCAACCTACCACAGAGAAGCATCTTTGACAGGAGATAATCTGGCATGCATACAAGATGATCTGCCTATATTGCATGACAAGGCGATAATCTGGCATGCATACAAGATAATCTGCCTATATTGCATGACAAGGCGCTAATCTGGCATGCATACAAGATAATCTGCCTATATTGCATGACAAGGCGATGATATGGCCTACGCAAAATATGACTTGCTCATTTTGCCTTAATAAATATTGTCAAATAGGACTTACATGCGATAAATTTCAAGTATTTAAAATCTTATTTGATGTCTTCAGGGTGTATTTGATGTCTTCAGGGTGTATTTGATGTCTTCAGGGTGTATTTGATGTCTTCAGGGTGTATTTGATGTCTTCAGGTTGTATTTGATGTCTTCAGGGTGTATTTGATGTCTTCAGGGTGTATTTGATGTCTTCAGGGTGTATTTGATGTCGTCAGGGTGTATTTGATGTCTTCAGGGTGTATTTGATGTCTTCATGGTGTATTTGATGTCTTCATGATGTATTTGATGTCTTCAGGGTGTATTTGATGTCTTCAGGGTGTATTTGATGTCTTCAGGGTGTATTTGATGTCTTCAGGGTGTATTTGATGTCTTCACGGTGTATTTGATGTCTTCAGGGTGTATTTGATGTCTTCAGGGTGTATCCTGGCACGCAATACAGATCGTTCACAGAAGATGATATATATATTATGGGAGATTTTTATGCACACATTGGCGAAAACAAAGAAGGAATAAAGGAATATAAAGGACCTTTCGGAGACACAAGGAACAATGTTAACGACAACAGTTACAAACTATTAGATACATGCATCCAGCATAATCTCTTTATAACGAAGACCTTACTTAAACATAGACAATCATAAGTGTACACATGGTAGAAATGGAACAGATTAGAATGTAAGAGTCAGATAGACTTTCTACTCACAAAAAGAAACAATAGACGAAAAATAACAGACACACGAGTAATACCTAACATGTGTGCAGACACTGATCATAAGGCAGTAATAATAGTAATAATCAAAACAAACAGAATGAAAAATAGCAAGCACAAGAGAAACACAAAGCACCAAGGGCATCTAGATATACAGAAATTGGAGGAACTAAACATGCGCGAAAAATATACGCAAGAAGTTAACGAAGTGTTCGAAAAGCTACCAGAAAACACCCAGCACACAGAAGAAGAATGGAAATATTTCAAACATGCCATAATTCAAACAGCAGGAAATGTATGTGGATATAAAAACCACAAAGGCACGAAACCAAAAATAACAGCTGGTGGACAGATGAGGTAAAGAAAGCAACGAAAGATAAAACAAACAAAGAATACAAGAAATGGGCAATAAGTAAAACACATGAAGATTACTTAACATGCAAGACAGCAAAGATTAACACCAAGAAAATCATCAAATCTGCAAAAGTTAAGTCATGGCAAGAATATGGAGAAATGCTTAACAATGATAGTTAAAATGCACCAAAGCTATTCTACTAGAAAGTACAAAATATGAGAAGTAAAAAAGACACCTAAGAACCAACAGAAATAATCAACGATGAACACGGCAACATACTACATAGGCCTCAAGAAATCATGGAAAGATGGAACAAGTACTTCAAGCAACTGTTAAAATTAAAGGAAGGAGAACAGATCACAACAATAAATACTATAGAAGAAGACCTAGAACCATACATTCTCAAATCTGAAATAGAAGACGCAGTTAAGCAAGCACCAACTAACACAGCACCAGGAATAGACGGCATACCTATAGAACTAATACAAATGCTAAGAGCGACAGATATAAAGTGGCAACACTGACTGTTTAATGTGATATCAAAGACACAAAAGACACCACAGGAGTGAAATGGTGATTGTTCCCATCTGGAAGAAAAAAAAGGCAGTAAGAGGGACTGCAATAAGTATAGAGGCATTTCACTCTTAAGCCACGTAGGAAAAATCTTCAGCAAGATACTGGAGAGAAGAATGCGCACATATTTAGAACCACATCTCAACAACACACAAATGGACTTAAAAAATAAAAGCTGTACAGATGCAATCTTCGCCATCTAACAACTTTCAGAAAGAGCGATAGAACATAACCAAGATTTATATTTGGCTTTCGTGGACCAAGAGAAAGCTTTTGACAGAGTGGATAGAGCACAACTATGGATAATATTACAGACATATGAAGATCCCCAACATCTGATAAACCTATGTCAGAGCATATACACGAATAGTCAATGCTCAGTAAGAACAAGCGCAGGTACATCCGATACATTTCAAATTCACTCGCAGTGAGACAGTGATGTGTAATATCCCCCTTATTGTTCATAACATACATAGATCACATCTGCAAAGTAGCAAAGACAACGGAAGAAAAGAATCTGAAGGATAACAAACCAACTACTATTTGCAGATGACCACGCACTAGTGGCATCATCAGAAGAAAAACTACAAAAACAAATAGATATATTACATCAAATATGCCAAACCTTTAGCATGAAGATAAATATAGAAAAACCGAAGTAATGAAGATAGTAAGAACAGAAAGAAACTCCAATAAATATATTGAAAACAACAGACTTAACCAAGTGACAGAATTCACATTTCTAGGAAGTAATATAACAGCAGACGGCAAGTGCAGCAAAGAAATACACAACAGATGTAGTAAAGCATACCAAGCCCTAGGACAAATGACAACAATCTTCAGAAACAAAAACGTAGATTTAAACAAAAAACCAACACTCTCCAAAACGATTAGTATGCCAACACTGTGCTACCAAAGCCAAACATGGAGAGCGACAGCACAAGACAAACGTAAACTTGTGACAGCTGAAATGAAATGGCATGCTTACGCAGAATCCTACTTTCTTGTGTCGTTAAGTCTACTTTCTCATCCCAATAAATCTACTTTCGTAAGCTATTAAATCTACTTTCTCGTGTCATTAAATCTAGGTTCTCATGTCAACAAATCTACTTTCGAATGTCATTGAATACATTTTCTAATGTCACTGAATCTAATGTCTCATAACTCTGAATCTAGTTTCATCGACAGATTTTCCCTTTAAAACACGTGCTTAATGTCCCTAACTATAAGTAACCATATATCCACGATACACGTCAGTGATTGATTATCGATTACTTTGTATACAACTCGCTCATATCGCGATTAGAGACAGGGTTGCCAAGTCTTGTATTCTGCGATTTCATCCTATAGTTCATCTAAGAATTCCCCGCCCTCTGGGACATATGAACGGGATATAAATCCAGCGTAAGGCCAGGCTGGTGTGAGACACTCCTCGCCATTGGTCACACTTAAGAGTGAGAGCTTGTCTGCGATATCCATGGCAACGTACGTGAGCGATGGATGCGGGTGTGAAATAAATTATTTAACAACTGGCTAGAACAGAACACCTGGGTCTGGAAAGAAGGCAACTGTACTAGATAAAATAATTATCAGAAATGTTTTGGCGCCCTTCTTCTCCGTCAACTTCAGTGTTCATTCTCAAACTCCCGCTAGCTCGCTCTGATGGTATAACAATAATCTTACTAGGATTCTATCAGGATTTATTCCAGAGGATAAAATGTTATGTGTGACCGTTTTATTAGCGCCAATTGCCCGACACATTAGACTTGACAAGAAGTTTTGGCTGTCAAATTTAACATAACAAAAGTATGGGGTAAGGAAGCGAAGTAAAAGGAGAACAGAAAGTCAATGAAACTGGTCGAACTCGATTTAGAAAGGGTACCAAACATTTAAAAACTAACGAAATCACATAGTGCGGTGCCGTTTCTCAATGGGGACTAGGTTTTTATTCAATTATGTACTATGGGGTTGTTGTTGTTTTTCCGATCCCAATGAATTAAAAGTGGTTAGCTCTTACTTCCTACGTGCAATTGAGAAATATTTCCAGAGATATATTTCATACCCTGACTCCATCTTTAAGCGGTGTGTAATGGGGATCTTTATTTCATACCCTGACTCCGTCTTTAAGCGGTGTGTAATGGGGATCTTTATTTCATACCCTGACTCCATCTTTAAGCGGTGTGTAATGGGGATCTTTATTTCATACCCAGATTCCATCTTTAAGCGGTGTGTAATGGGGACCTTTATTTCATACCTAGACTCCATCTTTAAATGATATGCAATACCTTGAAGAAGTCTGCTACTCAAAATAACTTAAGTTAAACTCACATTATTATATAAAATTATATATTCAATGTTGACAGCATTACGTGAACTGCACATTCAATAATTTGTATTACTCTGATATAACGAAAATGGACGTCACCGGGGTTGAAAGAGAGGTGTCTCACAAGAGTGTCGTAATTTTATTTGAGGCAACTTTCACAAACAAACAACATTTCTTACCAGTATCCATCTATTGATCTTGTTAACACTGATAACTTACCAGTATCCATCTATTGATCTTGTTAACACTGATAACTTACCAGTATCCATCTATTGATCTTGTTAACACTGATAACTTACCAGTATCCATCTATTGATCTAGTTAACACTGATATTTGTTCCACTTAACTCCCAGCCAGGTCCCTAGTCCTATTTTATAGAAAAGCAATGCAGCATTCGGTACGTCATAAAGTACTGGCAAACTACTAATGTAATTATTGCATATAAAATCCATATATCTAAATTTGCTAGACCTATCAGCTGGTGTTGAAAAGTATAAACTATAAACTTTCAATGTTGTTAAACAAATATTTCTAAAAATATTACCGGTATCTGTTGCCTCGAGGTTCTTTAACGATGCTGAAACCGTATTGTAGGACCTACTGTTGTAATCTGGTCGTGTATCCGTGTGCAGGTAGCTCTTGGCAGCACACAGTGTTTCTGACAAAAGCATAGGTCCTCCTCAGCGAATAAGTTTAGCGTATATAAGTATAGATAATAAAAGCATAACGATGAGTCAAGTGTATAAACATGGATAATAAAAGATGAGTCAAGTGTATAAACATGGATAATAAAAGATGAGTCAAGTGTATAAACATGGATAATAAAAGATGAGTCAAGTGTATAAACATGGATAATAAACAAATATGTGGGGTGTATACAAATAGAAAGTAAAAGCATAAACGTTGCCTGGAGTGAATAAACATGGATAATAAACAAATAAAGGATGCTTGGCTATCTATTAACCCGTAACCCGGCAGGGTCGTAGGAGTACCACACTGGATGCTTCACCACACAGAGTCCTCCAACAATTTCTATCCTCAGCGATGCGGATGAGTGAAGAAAATCTTGTCCTGTCCATTCCTTGATGTTGTCTGCCCATGCCTTTATTTTCCCTCATCTGCTTATACCCCCCCCCTATTTTTTTTTTTACGGTTCTCTATAGTAGTGTTTTAAACAAGGAATCATGTCTGCATACATGTCCAAACTATGCTAGTATTCGTCGTTTCACTATTGAAAGCAATGGTTCCTGTGGACATGCATACACTCTAACTATTTTCTTACATACAATTTTGTCAAAGATGCTATCTAAAGTGTGTCCATACTCTCTGTCGAGGGTGTAAACATGGACAATAACAGACACGTAGTCTAAATGGAGAATTAGCTTTCTTCCGTGTTTTGCAGTTGAAGTCAGACTTTCATCATAAAACAGTTGAAGTCAGAATACCATCATCTTCCAGTTGAAGTCAGACTTTCATCATCAAACAGTTGAAGACAGACTACCATCATCTTCCAGTTGAAGTCAGACTTTCATCATCAACCAGTTGAAGTCAGACTTTCATTATCAAACAGTTGAAGTCAGACTTTCATTATCAAACAGTTGAAGTCAGACTTTCATCATCTTCCAATTGGTCAGACTTCCATCATCTTCTAGTTGAAGTCAGACTTCCATCATCTTCCAGTTGGTCAGACTTCCATCCTCTTCCAGTTGAAGTCAGACATTCATCATCAAACAGTTGAAGACAGACTACCATCATCTTCCAGTTGAAGTCAGACTTCTATCATCTTCCAGTTGAAGTCAGACTTTCAGCATCTTCCATTTGAAGTCAGAATACCATCATCTTCCAGTTGAAGTCAGACTTTCATCATCAACCAGTTGAAGTCAGACTACCATCATCTTAGAGTTGAAGTCAGACTTTCATCATCAACCAGTTGAAGTCAGACTTTCATTATCAAACAGTTGAAGTCAGAATTTCATCATCTTCCAGTTGGTCAGACTTCCATCATCTTCTAGTGGAAGTCAGACTTCCATCATCTTCCAGTTGGTCAGACTTCCATCCTCTTCCAGTTGAAGTCAGACGTTCATCATCAAAAAGTTGAAGTCAGACTTCCATCTTCTTCCAGTTGAAGTCAGACATTCATCATCAAACAGTTGAAGTCAGACTTCCATCATCAGCCAGTTGAAGTCATACTTTCATTATCAAACAGTTGAAGTCAGACTTTCATCATCGACCAGTTGGTCAGACTTCCATCATCTTCCAGTTGAAGTCAGACTTTCATCATCTTCCAGTTGGTCAGACTTCCATCATCTTCCAGTTGAAGTCAGACTTCCATCATCTTCCAATTGAAGTCAGACTTTCATTATCAAACAGTTGAAGTCAGACTTCCATCATCTTCCAGTTGAAGTCAGACTTTCATCATCTTCCAGTTGGTCAGACTTCCATCATCTTCCAGTTGAAGTCAGACTTCCATCATCTTCCAGTTGAAGTCAGACTTTCATTATCAAACAGTTGAAGTCAGACTTCCATCATCTTCCAGTTGAAGTCAGACTTTCATCATCTTCCAGTTGGTCAGACTTCCATCATCTTCCAGTTGAAGTCAGACTTCCATCATCTTCCAGTTGAAGTCATGCTTTCATTATCAAACAGTTGAAGTCAGACTTCCATCATCAACCAGTTGAAGTCAGACTTTCATCATCTTCCAGTTGAAGTCAGACTTCCATCATCTTCCAGTTGAAGTCAGACTTTCATCATCTTCCAGTTGAAGTCAGACTTTCATCATCTTCCATTTGAAGTCAGAATTCCATCATCTTCCAGTTGAAGTCAGACTTTCATCATCTTCCAGTTGAAGTCATACTTTCATCATCTCCCAGTTGAAGTCAGACTTTCATCATCTTCCAGTTGAAGTGTGACTTTCATCATCTTCCAGTTGGTCAGACTTCTATCATCTTCCAGTTGAAGTCATACTTTCATTATCAAATAGTTGAAGTCAGACTTCCATTATCTTCCAGTTGAAGTCATACTTTCATTATCAAACAGTTGAAGTCAGACTTCCATCATCTTCCAGTTGACGTCATGCTTCCATCATCTTCCAGTTGAAGTCAGACTTTCATCATCAACCAGTTGAAGTCAGACTTCCATCCTCTTCCAGTTGAAGTCAGACTTCCATCCTCTTCCAGTTGAAGTCAGACTTCCATCCTCTTCCAGTTGAAGTCAGACTACCATCATCTTCCAGTTGAAGTTAGACTTCCATCATCTTCCAGTTGGTCAGACTTCCATCATCTTCCAGTTGAAGTCAGACTTTCATCATCTTCCAGTTGAAGTCAGACTTCCATCATCTTCCAGTTGAAGTCAGACTTTCATCATCAAACAATTGAAGTCAGACTTGCATCCTCTTCCAGTTGAAGTCAGACTTCCATCATCTTCCAGTTTTAGTCAGACTTTCATCATCTTCCAGTTGAAGTCAGACTTCCATCATCTTCCAGTTGAAGTCAGACTTCCATCATCTTCCAGTTGAAGTCAGACTTCCATCATCTTCCAGTTGAAGTCAGACTTTCATCATCAACCAGTTGAAGTCAGACTTCCATCCTCTTCCAGTTGAAGTCAGACTTTCATCATCTTCCAGCTGAAGTCATACTTCCATCATTTTCAAGTTGAAGCTGGTATTTATGTCATGATGTTCGTCCGTCGTGATCGACGATGACCAAAAACTCAACCATAATAATAATAACAATAAATAATAAAATAATAAAGTTAATAGTGCGTTTTTAAATGACTAGCAAGTCCAATGCGCGCACAAAATGTTCTTTTACAGAATTGACAACAATAGAAGGTATCTGTGTGAGGTTGAGATGTTTTTTCTTTTCTACGTGTCCGCTTCTGTCTTGCAGTTTCCTGTCTGATTTATTTCATAATGAACTGTGGTCATCAGCCCTGAGACTGGGACGTAGTGTCGGGCAGAGCTGTTTCAGAAAATCATATTTCTCCTCTTGTGGTGTCCTACATTGGGCAGTTCTATCACATATGTTCTGTGTTTTCTGGGTATCAGTGTCATCAACAATTCCAACGGAATATTTTGGTACAATATCTAATATCTTGATACAATGTCTAATTTCGTAATATAATATCTAACATTTTAGGAAGAAAATCAGCATCTTGAAATAAGTTCCAAACAAATAAAGTTATTAAACTTAGTGCAAAATCTTATTTTTGTATCGGTGTCACCAACTCCAAACTTCATATACATGTGTTGTGCCGTGTTGTCAATAGAGAAATGGTTGTTCCTTTCTTCCAAGCTTGTAGATATCGAGTTCCTTTCTTCTTAGCTTGTAGATATCGAGTTCCTTTCTTCTTAGCTTGTAGGTATCGATTGTTCCTTTCTTTCACGCGTGTAGATATCGATTGTTCCTTTCTTCCAAGCTTGTAGATATCGATTGTTCCTTTCTTCCAAGCTTGTAGATATCGATTGTTCCTTTCTTCTTAGCTTGTAGATATCGAGTTCCTTTCTTCTTAGCTTGTAGGTATCGATTGTTCCTTTCTTTCACGCGTGTAGATATCGATTGTTCCTTTCTTCCAAGCTTGTAGATATCGATTGTTCCTTTCTTCCAAGCTTGTAGATATCGATTGTTCCTTTCTTCTTAGCTTGTAGGTATCGATTGTTCCTTTCTTCCAAGCTTGTAGATATCGAGTTCCTTTCTTCTTAGCTTGTAGATATCGATTGTTCCTTTCTTTCAAGCTTGTAGATATCGATTGTTCCTTTCTTCCAAGCTTGTAGGTATCGATTGTTCCTTTCTTTCAAGTTTGTAGATATCGATTGTTCCTTTCTTTCAAGTTTGTAGATATCGATTGTTCTTTTCTTTCAAGCTTGTAGATATCGATTGTTCTTGTACACATAAATAGCTCAGGAGACAGTACAATATTGCTACAAATAATAGCTTATACAGGTAAATTCAAGTAGGAAGCAGGAGGATACATTAAAAATTCCTAGACCAACGGGAATTGAACCATGTCCGTTCTAACGGCACCGAATCTCCTTCTTCTAATTCGTGTACTATTTTGAAAAAAAAAGTCAATATCTTAACAGTATTTTCTTTATATAATGTCAAACTAAAGTCGAATTTGTCTGGCCGAAGGTGCATATATCGCAGCTAAGCATTTTAATTATGACAACGAGCAATCCTCTCTTCAGACTACGTCCTGCAAATCTGCAAAAGTTTCAGAATAAACAGAAAACATACAATATCGGGTGTGTTGGACCAAAATATTTGTACACTGTAACAATTAACAATATGTGTTCCATTCTATTGTTTTTCTGTTGTTGCACGGCCAGATTTATACTTCCGTTCACCGTAGCACCGGCCAGTTCCTCAAAATTTTATTGATAGCGTTCTATGTGCAGATATTGAAAATTGCCTATTACATGTTTGCCAGTACATCGTTATTTTTCCCTCTAGAATAATCTTTTCGGTTTAAGAGCTGCCAAGAGTCATATAATGGGCGGAATGTGCACACCAGTTCTCCGATTTCATCCCAAATATTTCATGACTAAATATTTGATTTGCTTTCAAAAGTCATCAAGTTATCTTGTCTCACTATCACCAAAAGATATTCATGATAAAGGCCCAATAAAAGCCTAACTTACCCTCACGGGATGACTACCACCAACTTAACAGACAAGAACAGGTCATCATATTCCGACTCAGAACTGGCAAAAATAGACTAAACAGCCATATGTATATAAAATTTAAAATTGGCACAACAGCAAAGTGTAATTGTGGTCAAGTCAGCCAGACTTCAGAACATATCCTTCAAGAATGTGCAAACTATGACACATTAAGGTGCACATACTGGACTTCTGATACACATATAAATGTTAAACTTCATGGTACAAAACAAGAAATGGAAAACACTGAACAATTTATACAAGAAACAACACTGCAGATATAGACATTATTAGCCAACAATTTATACAAGAAACAACACTGCAGATATAGACATTATTAGCCAACAATTTATACAAGAAACAACAGATAGATAGATAGATATATAGATATATAGATAGATAGATAGATAGATAGATAGATGATAGATAGATAGATAGATAGATAGATAGATAGATAGATAGATAGATAGATAGATAGATAGATAGATAGATAGATAGATAGATAGATAGATAGATAGATAGATTTTTTGACTAAACTCCTAGTACTAAAAGTCATCTATCTATCTATCTATCTATCTATCTATCTATCTATCTATCTATCTATCTATCTATCTATCTATCTATCTATCTATCTATCTATCTATCTATCTATATATATATATATATATATATATATATATATATATATATATATATATATATATATATTTATATATATATATCTGTCTATATTCCTAAATCACGAATTTCATACATAGAGCAGAAAGCAGGTCTCCAGTTGACGCGGTGTGATGTTACTGTGTGTATTTCTTGCATGCTATGCATTCTTTGTTTGTTGTTCTGGGAAGAGTATCTTGCTCGTCCTCTGTGTCATTTATCTGATACCCATTTGAATACTTGTAGTGTCAGTCTGTTTTCATTCATTCTAAAAACATGCCCGATATAAGTCCATCGTGTGTTTCTTATTGTTGTAGAAACATATTGATGTGTGTGTTTGTAGAATACGCTACCTGATGATGATGAATTCTGCGTAAATGTGAAGAAAATATTGTACTTACTGAATAAAACGTTGTCTGTTGAGATCATTGATGTAAGATTCATTCAAACTTTGAGTCGTCCATACACACAAAAGATGAGATGTACACATAACATATTGTGAAACATCAGGTTTCTAATGTTAGTTCTACGCGTCTCTATGTCTCCACCTCTGCTAGGTCTCTAACGTCCATCAATCAATTCCAAGACTCCTCCCTCGCGATTCTCCATCCATGATTGGTCGCTACTGTCACGTGGTCTCCGCCTGTATCTGTAACGCTGTCATCCCTTCCAAGTATAATTTTCCTTTCATTTCTTTTAGATTTGTCTGTCGCATCGATAGGTAATTTCCAGAGACTTCATTGACAGCGTGAGACTGTTAGTGAGTCTCGCAAAGACACGCTAGAGTGGAAAAGAATAGAAGCGGGAAAACGATTATCGCTTCTCCGCCTGTGCTAAATCTACTGCAATGAATTCTGAATCGGAATACACACTGTGTAACCTTGACACACATCATGGCTACCACACCACGTACGGCTCCAGTCCTGATATTTATGACTTTCATAGCATTAACGGTCGCGGTAATCTGGACACTGGTCAGTTGGGAACTTCTGGTTACTACGGGGGAGATGCTTCGTTATCTCCCCAACTTGCGACACCAGGTGAACTTCCATTGGGTTCTGGAGGATCACAACAAATGTCGAGCTACGCATCTAACAGAGGATCTAGCAGAAGTCACCATCAGGGCTACCATCATAATATTCCAACCGCACATCATCAGCATCAACAACATCACCAGAACTCAGCTCACCATCACGCCCACAGTACCAACAGCTATGGAAGTTCTGTGGCTAGTGGTCAACATTCTCACCACCCTTTTACCACACATGATCTATCTATGACTACATCTACAGACTGTTATCCTGCAGCTCTGTCGGGAGCATCGCAGCAGCGTAGTTTAAGCTCTGCCCCGAACTTTCTGGAAGTTGCTTCAGTCAAACAAGGATATCATACTTCCAACATCCCAAGGGATACAATGAAATATGGCGTCGGCAGCCCGGGACCTGCCCACTTAAGTGGCCCTTCTGTAGGATTGACCAACGGCTACTTACCCTTAATATCATCACCTCTGAAGTCTGAGAACTGTAACAATCAACAGGCTATCCAGGGAAAACCTTTCCGGTGGATGACCATCAAGAGAAACCCAAACAAGCCAGGTAAGAGAATCACATTATAGTTCTTGATTTCCTTGTTTTGATGAATTAGTAATATTGATGATGTTGTTCCTCCTTCGCATGGAAAATGATCATAACATAGAAAAATGTCAAGTTTCATAGTTACGTTTGTTTGTGAGCCCACAAACACATCAAGTCCGATCCGGGCTCTGAAAAAAACCAAAAAACCTGTTGCTGTGTGCGCCGGAGTATAATAGATCTAAAGACACAACAATCTCACCTCATCTTTCGTTGTTATTTGTCGAATAGCTTTCAGTGTTCAACTGTATTGAGAGATTTTTCTTCTTCTTCTACGTTCGTTCTGTGATAACCAACACGAGTGTTCGTGTGATGTCCGCCAGAGAGCGTGAAGTTCCTTGTACTGCCAGTTTCTCAGCGGAACTGCGTTAATTTGCGCCTTTCCGCCCAACACATCCGTTTTCGACATGATCTCAAGGCTTTTTTATACCCACGTTGATCTGACTACGCCAGGATGGACGGGTTAAAAAGTATGATTTGTTCCCACTAGTTTTGGGTGAATCCTTGCAATTCTTGAAAGATGTCTTTAAGTAGACCTGAAACGTTTCTAATACCTCCTCTTGAAGTAAGAGCTCTTACCCACACACACACACACACACACACACCCCCACACACACACACACCCCCCCCCACTCACACACACACACACACACACACACCCACACACAGTTGATCATAGAAATATTTCTGGAAGATGCTCGTCTTGGTATGCAGACACCGTCACTGTCCGCACGAAGAATTCAATCAATCAAGTGCCATACCGAGTGACGCGGACGATCAAGCATATCCATGCATCTCTGTCTCTTGTTTTACTGATAGATTTCTGTCTCTTGTTTTACTGATAGATCTCTGTCTCTTGTTTTACTGATAGATCTCTGTCTCTTGTTTTACTGATAGATCTCTGTCTCTTGTTTTACTGATAGATTTCTGTCTCTTGTTTTACTGATAGATTTCTGTCTCTTGTTTTACTGATATATCTATGTCTCTTGTTTTACTGATAGATTTCTGTCTCTTGTTTTACTGATATATCTCTGTCTCTTGTTTTACTGATAGATCTCTGTCTCCTGTTTTACTGATAGATCCATCTCTCATGTTTTACTGATAGATCCATCTCTCATGTTTTACTGATAGATCTCTGTCTCTTGTTTTACTGATAGATCTCTGTCTCTTGTTTTACTGATAGATCTCTGTCTCTTGTTTTACTGATAGATTTCTGTCTCTTGTTTTACTGATAGATTTCTGTCTCTTGTTTTACTGATATATCTCTGTCTCTTGTTTTACTGATAGATTTCTGTCTCTTGTTTTACTGATAGATCTCTGTCTCTTGTTTTACTGATAGATCCATCTCTCATGTTTTACTGATAGATCCATCTCTCATGTTTTACTGATAGATCCATCTCTCATGTTTTACTGATAGATCTCTGTCTCTTGTTTTACTGATAGATCTCTGTCTCTTGTTTTACTGATATATCAGTTCGTGACATTTTTTTCTTCTTACAGTGACAACCCATCCAGCAACTTCGCTCTGTCTTCCTCTGTCTTTTCTCCCCTTGATATTTCCTGCTGTTTACTAAATGTTCAAGATTTGCTCCTCTCATCACATGCCCTAAAAATCTTGACTGCTTCTATTTTCTGCTATAATCTATCTTTTTTATTTACTTCAACATCTCTGAGAACGTCTAGATTAGTTGTTTTTTGGCGGTGCATGTAGTTTTCATAATTCCTCTTAAAAACAAAACACCACATCCCAGTTGCCTCCAACTCACCTTGAATAATTTTGTTTAACATCTATGCTCCATGTGCAAAAAGAAAAACTGGCTTAATATAATAACCTAACACTGTAATTTCCACATACATTGATGGAAGCTTTCTCCTTGTTTGAAAAGCTGATTCGGTCTGTGTTATAGTGCTCTTGATTTCATTGGCCATCTGATGTTCTTCTTCTTCTTCTTTCGTTCACTTGAAACATGTCTATATCTGTAATTCTGTCTCCTTAATAAAACTCACTGTCTTTTGTAGTTCATACAGTGTCCCATAGAGTTTTGATTCCAGTGTTGTTTCCTCTGGCCAATATGTCTGCCTCAGCGTTTCATGCTCAGAACACTCTTGAAGTATATGTTTGGCACTCTGTGCTGCCTGTCCACATGTACACATGGCCGTGTTGCCAATCTTGAACTTTGTATACATGTGACTACGGAGTCGGTTGTGTCCTGTTCTGAGACGTAGAATTATAACTTGTTCTGGTCTGTTCATAATATGATAGTCATCTTGTGTTGGTGTTTGTGGCTTTCTTATTGACTTGATCATCTGTTTTTTCTGATGGTAGGTGATTGGTATATCTGGTTGGTCTTCGGCAGCACCTTCCTTAGCCAGTTGGTCTGCTTTTTCATTTCCTGGTATTCCACAGTGAGAGGGTATCCACTGCATGGTTACCCTATACTGGTAAGACAATTCGCTAAGTAGTTCTTTTAAGTCTGTTAGTTTTCCAGACTGGAGAGCTTGAAGCACTTACCTTGAATCTGTCAGGAATACCACAGGCTGTAGGTCAGAGTTGGAGTTCAGCAGTTTTTTAGCTGCCACAGTAATTGCCTGGATTTCTGCATCATAATTATTGCAGAATTTTCCTGTCGGTGTTCTGATTGTATCTCTAGGCTTGTGTGGATATTCTATATATAATCTGATGTTAAACTGCTGCCAAGATACTTGACTATATCCACTTGACTATATCCACTTGACTATATCCACTTGACTATATCCACTTGACTGTATCCACTTGACTATATCCACTTGACTGTATCCACTTGACTATATCCACTTGACTATATCCAATTGACTATATCCAATTGACTATATCCACTTGACTATATCCACTTGACTATATCCACTTGACTATATCCACTTGACTATATCCACTTGACTATATCCACTTGACTATATCCACTTGACTATATCCACTTGATTTAATTTTGCATCATTGTTATTAAAATTGTACGGTGTATATTTCTTTAAAAAACCTTCATTACTATGATTTTAAAACAATTACTGACAGTAGTGGTCCGTGCAGACTAACCACTAAAGTCGGTGGGGGTGATACTATTTTTAAGCATCTTTTAGGTCTGACGTTATGTTTTTCTATCGTGAGCGTCATTCCCTAGATAAATATTACATTTGTATCTTCAATACACCTGCTACTTCATACATCTACTACTTCATACACCTACTACTTCATACACCTACTACTTCATACACCTACTACTTCATACACCTGCTACTTCATACACCTACTACTTCATACACCTACTACTTCATACACCTACTACTTCATACATCTACTACTTCATACACCTACTACTTCATACACCTACTACTTCATACACCTACTACTTCAGACACCTACTACTTCATACACCCACTACTTTATACAGCTACTACTTTATACAGCTACTACTTCATACACCCACTACTTCATATACCTACTACTTCATACACCTACTACTTCATACACCCTAGATAAATATTACATTTGTATCTTCATACACCTACTACTGATTGCACATCAAGACTGCAATTTAGAGAACTCGCTAATCATCGATGTAGTAGAAGAACTAGACACTTGCACGATAGAATAAAGAGAATGTACGATCAGAGAGCCACAAGAACTATCAGCGTATCTTCCATTCATCATCTGTTAGGTACCATTGTAGTTTTCGGTCGATTTGGTTTTTCAATTATGTGTGTGTTTTTTCCTCTCTTGATAAAGACCTTTAGGTCGAAACTTAGATTATGTGTACTCCTCTATATAAAAACTGCCATTAAACCATTTTAAAATTTTGCTTTTTAATATTCATTAATCACCTGTTACGGAAGACTTAGCACTTTTTTGTTTGCCCGGAGTACAGTGATGCTGGTTCATAAACCACAACTTGGAGTTATCAATATTTAACATGCAAGCTTGGGACATCAATTGTTTGTAATTTTTGTTCAAGTAGATGTTTGTAGATATTTTCGCTGAAGTAGATATTTTAGATATATTTTCTGAAGTAGATATTTATAAATATATTTAATGAAGTAGATGTTTGTTAGTATATTTACTGAAGTAGATTTATATATTTATATATATATATATATATACTGTAGAAGATTTCTTCTAACTATGTCAACTGAGGTAGATGTTTTGGATACATAAGAGATGTCAACATATTTTTTTCACTATCAAAACTCAGCTCAATAGATGGTGTTTCATGTATAAATGAGGTAAACAAATGGTTTTAGATGTATCATTCAGGAAATTAGTGTTTTAGATGTGTAACTATGACAACTGAAGTTTTAGATGTGTAACTATGACAACTGAAGTTTTAGATGCGTAACTATGACAACTGATGTTTTAGATGTGTAACTATGACAACTGAAGTTTTAGATGTGTAACTATGACAACTGATGTTTTAGATGTGTAACTATGACAACTGAAGTTTTAGATGTGTAACTATGACAACTGAAGTTTTAGATGTGTAACTATGACAACACGTGTTATTCTATATGTAACTAAAACGATACATAATTTGATATGCATTATCAAGGCACCATTTGATTTTAGAAGTTTAAACTAAAACCGAAACAACAAATATGTTTTGGAGTGTGTAACCAGAATAACACAAATACATACATATTTAAAACAGGATAATATACAGGGTGTATACAAATCCACTGTGCACTCATTCACATTGGCAGTGACACTGTGTCAAATGAATTGAGTGTATTTAGTGAGTATTTGTGTGATATCAGTGCTCAATGACTTTATAGACACCCTGTCCATACCACTTTCCTGATGAAGTCCATACTACTTTCTTTTAATGATGTCCATACTACTTTCTTGCAGCAATGATATCCATACTACTTTCTTGCCATGACTTCCATACTACTTTCTTGCAATAATGTCTATACTACTTTCTTTCAATGATGTTCATACTACTGTCTTGCAATAATATCCATACTACTTTCTTGAAATGATGTTCATATTACTTTCTTGCAATAATGGCCATACTACTTTTTTACAATGATGTCCATACTACTTTCTTGCAATGATGTCCATACTACTTTCTTGCAATGATGTACATACTACTTTCTTGAAATGATGTCCATACTACTTTCTTGCAATGATGTATTCGTGTTTAGTTTTCAGGAAATGTATACTTCTATAAAGCGTATACTTATGTTTGTAAGCGACAAGGAAAATGTTGACCTTGAATTCTAAATGTTTCTACGGAAAGTTGAATTGTAGTTAATACTAGTGTTGATAATTGACATGAAGACCTGAAGTATAGTTAAAACTTGCGCTAATAATTGTCATGTAGACCTTAAGTATAGTTAAAATTTGCGCTAATAATTGTCATGAAGACCTTAAGTATAGTTAAAACTTGCGTTAATAATTGTCATGAAGACCATAAGTATAGTTAAAACTTGCGTTAATAATTGTCATGAAGACCTTAAGTATAGTTAAAACTTGCGTTAATAATTGTCATGAAGACCTTAAGTATAGTTAAAACTTGCGTTAATAATTGTCATGAAGACCATAAGTATAGTTAAAACTTGCGTTAATAATTGTCATGAAGACCTTAAGTATAGTTAAAACTTGCGTTAATAATTGTCATGAAGACCTTAAGTATAGTTAAAACTTGCGTTAATAATTGTCATGAAGACCTTAAGTATAGTTAAAACTTGCGTTAATAATTGTCATGAAGACCTTAAGTATAGTTAAAACTTGTGTAGATATAACAATAATGATAACAATTATGACAATGTATTATTTTTTATTGATTATTAATATCAATAATAAATAGTAATAAAGTGCCAATGATAAACAACCATAAAACACAAAACAAACGAACACGGAAATTTTTCATGTTCAGGTTCAATGGAATTTTACCAAGAAACAGCAACGAACTAGAAATAAAACACACACAATAATCAAATACAATGTGATGGAAGTATACCAACTTCTGGGTGTATATTTGAATAATGGAAATGTAAACAACAATTTCTTGATGTAGGTATGAATATTAATATTGATGTCTTTCCGTCTATCCAGATGATAGTACTATTGTTGTGATATAAGACATATAATCTACAATCCATGGCGGTGATGGATGAGACTCACAAGTCCAATATGAGCCACAAAGAGTCTTTCACGGTATGCACAAGGAATCAAATGAGCACATTTGCCGACATTTACTGTAGTGTATCTTTTTTGACGTGCAGCCTTTGACTTAAAACGTTTTTGATCTGTCCATATAACTCCTGTTCCTTCTCCTCCATTCAACACGATTCATGGCATCATGTTCCCAAGAATCCGTATCACTGCCTGTATCATGTCTTTCGGGTAAAATGGCGTATGATAACAGCTGTGTTTTTCTGTGGCCATTTTATTGTGAGAGAGTCGAAGAGAGGCTGGGCACCACCATGTTAAAGCAAGCTCTCTCAACTATCATTTTGAGACATTTTGTATGAGTTTTAAGTCAATTATTGAACGAAGATGATGTGGCCAGAAGAAGATATGGCTGGATCATGGATATAATGTGAAGTTTCCAAACTCAATATGATGATAGTGTATAGAGATGGGTGGCCATCTTTCTGCATCAAATGTCTCACTGTGACACCTCTACGATCATGATGAGTTGTAGGATGTATTATTATTATTATTATTATTATTATTATTATTATTATTATTATTATTATTATTATTATTATTATTGTTATTGTTGTTATTATTATTATTATTATTATTATTATTATTATTATTATTATTATTGTTGTTATTGTTATTATTATTATTATTATTGTTATTATGCATATCCCATTGGCATATGTCTTGGTACAGAAGTAGGGACGGTTTGGTTGGTACAGAAGTAGGGACGGTTAGGTTGGTACAGAAGTAGGGACGGTTTGGTTGGTACAGAAGTAGGGACGGTTTGGTTGGTACAGAAGTAGGGACGGTGTGGTTGGTACAGAAGTCTTGGTACCGAAATAGAGTTTGACTAAGATATTTTAGCAAGCTGCACTGCTTAATCAAGGAAATATTCTTTGAAAGGCTGCCATTCTTTCATCCTCCTAGTGTTCCCAAGCCATCTGCGTCTGCGCGAACCCATCGGCAGTAAGAACCTCTGTACAGAAAGTAAACACATCTCTCATGGTGCATATAGTCACTACCGTAGATATGACCTTCTTAAATAGCGGGGGGGGATGTACCTACTACAATTTTGCTTTAATGTGCATTTTGTGTAAATTTTGTGTGTCATATACTCTTTCGCATATAAATTTTGTGTGTAATATACTCTTTCCCATATAAATTTTGTGTGTAATATACTCTTTTTCATGTAAATTTTCTTTCAAATACTCTTTTCTCAAACTCCCGCTGGATCCCTCTTGTGGGAGAATAATTCTCAAACTCCCACTGGATCTCTCTTGTAGCATGACAATGGTCCTACTACCAGATCTCCAGCAAGATGTAGTCTAGAGAATGGAAATGCGTTGTACCGCCACTTTTTAGAGAGTTTTAGATGATAAAAGAATAATCATGAGAACATTTATAGTATAAGAAATCATAAGAACGAATTGAGTATTGGTGGATCGGGCTCTCAGAACGCCCGTAACAAGTATCATCAATCGATTACTGTCATGGAATCCCTTGGGAGTAAGAAGAGTTGAGATACAGGGAGGCGTTGCGATACAATTATCTAAAGTAAAGCATTCATCTGTAGAGAGCTGGAGGCAACTGTACAGGTTAGAGCTGTTTGGTAATAGCGGGGAATTTTGGGATGGACTGTATTCTTTACTGAGAATCCCGTAAGAATGTTCCAATATGACATTAACGGTTAAGAATGTTCCAATATGAAATTAACGGTTAAGGATTAGACTTCAGCAGAAACCCAATTTCTTGCTGGATGTAGGTTTTGGAATAAACCCGAGAATCCGCCTATGTAACAAATTCAACTGAACATAATACAACCATAACACACTTCAGGGTGCAGGCTGTTCACTCATCCCTATGAAACTGTTGACCACCACCTTTTTGAATGCCCAGAGCTGGATGACATCAAGAAAATGCTTCTCCCTCCAGGACCAGATAAATTAAACACATTATATGGAACAAAACAACTGCTCACAAACACATGCATATATCACACGATGGCATTGGGTCAAAGGGCATGAGCCCATTGACCGGTGTATCAGCAACCAATCATATAACAGATTAGATAATTCCTCTTCAGTCATACGTCTTTTTAGTCCTCTTCATCGTTCATTCTCAAACTCCCGCTAGATCTCTCTTGTAGGAGAATACATTCTCACACTCCCGCTAGATCTCTCTTGTAGGAGAATACATTCTCACACTCCCGCTAGATCTCTCTTGTAGGAGAATACATTCTCACACTCCCGCTAGATCTCTCTTAACTAAACATAAAAATGTAAAACATAACTAACCCAAATCTCTAACCCTAGTCCTACAAAATTAATATTTAAATGGATTATTGATAATTATTCATATTAATAGTAATTAATGAGTCATAAAATAACCAAGGAGATGTTTTTATACGCTCTTGTTATTTCCGCCGGAGATGGATGTGTCGGGTAATTGACGCGAATGAAATAGCAACACTGTGCATTTTCATTCTTTGGACTGGATCTTGCTGAAAATGTAGGAATGTCGTCCTGTTATAAAAGAGCACCAGTGGGAGTTTGAGAATTAACGCTGAAAAAGTAGATCTTATTGTGAAGAACACATACTTTAACCACGGACCAAATAGTGTTAAGAAATTAGAGGATTTACTTCATCGTACCCTTATTTTTCCTATATAGAACTTCGTAGCTGTGATCAAAGAAACGAAACGTCTTCAGCAACTCTTTTACTTAAAAGAATTCTTCCCAAGAGTCATATAAAAAAAAATAAGTTGGTAAAAACATTACGTCTCGTGATTGAACCTACACCCCTTTAGAACGAGGTAAAACGCTTAACTAACCTGACAGAGAATCATATTTGAGGTCCAATTTTATTATATCAGTATATCAAGGAGTATGACAATACAAAATAATGGAGATCGCGGTTCATGTAACCACTAGCTCCATGGTTAAATATTAGCTGATATATAAGTATTACTTTAGAACACAATTAATTAACACTTTACTAAAAAGTATTATATCTCTAAACAACACTTACATCACATAGTCAAATCACATTTTTCGGTCTCGCTTTGTGAATTGGTATTTTTTACACCTTATTTCCGCGACCCTCGACAATAGAATACCAACATACAGAATCAAAAGAAGCCTTTTGACGTCATGTTTTTCATTATTTCCGAGTTTTCCGGTCAAAATGGCGAGTGAGAATGTATGTGATTTCCTCGGTGTCAGTTTAAACCGGATTTTCCTCCTGAAAGCAACGGCAAACTACAAGAGTATGTGACAAGTAATTATCTATAGATATGATGAATATTAAAGTAAAAGCTGGTTTGTTTGTTTTTTTTTTTTTGTTTTTTTTTTGGGGGGGGGGGGGTCACAATAGGGGACACGACGGCATGGAGAGAATGTTAATGGAGGGGATGATGGAAGGCAACATGGGCAAAGACAGCCCAAGACGCCGTTTGACAAAAGATATTCAAGATGGCTTGCGCATGTCACTAGAAGAGGCAGGAAAACTTGTTCAAGACCGCGGAGAATTCAAGAGATTTATAGGAAAGACTACTTTCTGAAAAGAATGTGTCACCTGATGATGATGATTCCATGCGTCGGTGTTGCCGAGCGACACAACGTATATACATATTAACCAACGAAAATCACGGTAATAATCAAACTTATCACGTAGGACGGCTTGTTCTAATTCTGCTATTTAGCCTTCTATTGTCGAGGGTCACGGTTAAGAAATTATTCTTTTTCAGTTTCTTTTGTACATTTTTTAAAAAATTAGTTCTGTGTATACAACCACCGTAATCGCTTAATCATGACATGAGCACTCACTAAACAGATAACAGTGAAACTGTCAGAGACAAGTCTGCTAATTATTCCGGTCAGTGGCCCGAGTATCAGTGCGGTCCTCGTAGTTTTCTTTGTGTTACCGATGTCACAGACCGAGCACACACAAGCGTAGTCAGCCTGTGCTTATTTAAACTTATTTATGCGGTGTGTTCTATTTCCGAACAGTGGAACAATGAATAGTAACACTGTTTACCTATCATGCATGTAATGGCGGTAAATAATTTTTCAGTAAGGTGGCGGTTGTACATTAAAATATAGGTATTTCGCGTTCTGGTATGTAATTCCCTTTTGAGATGATAAATAAGATGGTATTTTTGTTAAAAATCTTTAACTAAAATAAGTTTTATCAATCTCGTGGTTACATTCCTAGTATTTATTCGTATTCCGTGTTCATTATCAAACTCTCGCTGAATTTCTCTTGTAGCAGGACAGTGTGCATATATTTTTACGTTTAGACCCGATGACGATGACTATGATGAAGACGATGACTATGATGAAGACGATGACTATGATGAAGACGATGACTATGATGAAGACGATGATATTGATGATGACGGTGATGATGATGATGACGATGATGACGACGAACGACGATAATGATGATGATTATAGTGATGAGGATTATGAGGATTATAAGGATGGCGGTGACGATGATGACGACAACGATGATGAAGACGACGATGATGATGACGATGATTTTGAAATAATCCATTTAGCTGTGAGCAGGTAGCTCCTGACCGCTTATATTCTTACAGACAACATTACAAATGTATGACTCATGTAAGGTTGTCACATTCATGGTTCATGTAAGGTTGTCACATTCATGGTTCATGTAAGGTTGTCACATTCATGGTTCATGTAAGGTTGTCACATTTATGGTTCATGTAAGGTTGTAACTAAGACATATAAGGTTGTCACATTCATGGTTCATGTAAGGTTGTAACTAAGACATATAAGGTTGTCACATTCATGGTTCATGTAAGGTTGTCACATTCATGGTTCATGTAAGGTTGTCACATTCATGGTTCATGTAAGGTTGTCACATTTATGGTTCATGTAAGGTTGTCACATTTATGGTTCATGTAAGGTTGTCACATTCATGGTTCATGTAAGGTTGTCACATTTATGGTTCATGTAAGGTTGTCACATTTATGGTTCATGTAAGGTTGTCACATTTATGGTTCATGTAAGGTTGTAACATTCATGGTTCATGTAAGGTTGTCACATTCATGGTTCATGTAAGGTTGTCACATTCATGGTTCATGTAAGGTTGTCACATTCATGGTTCATGTAAGGTTGTCACATTCATGGTTCATGTAAGGTTGTCACATTCATGGTTCATGTAAGGTTGTCACATTCATGGTTCATGTAAGATTGTCACATTCATGGTTCATGTAAGGTTGTCACATTCATGGTTCATGTAAGGTTGTAACTAAGACACGGTTGAGCAAAAAAGGGTTTATGAATACTTAGTCCTCGAAGGGAGATATTCCAGCGCACCAGTTTCCCGGTATTACTACGTTCTGCTAAAGGTACAGCATCCACTTCTAGAGAAGCTATCTCATCATTCTACTGTCATATTTGTTGACCAATCCGCAGTGTTGATACATCTTGCATTCTCCATCACCTTGTAGTCTGCCACCAAATAACAACGATGCAATGCTTGCTGACCTGCAACACTTCGTCATCCATGGACGATTATATGATAGAAAGACAAAAATAAGAAATGAACATGTGTTAGATTCACAGGCGATAGCTTGTCATCTTATCCTCCCAGCTTTACTTAGTCGCCAGCTGCGATATACCTGTAGACAAGACAGTGGTCCTATTATCTGCACCCTACATTAGATAGAAGTCACGTTTAGACTAAGCACCACGAGAGAAAGAAGAGATCTGCTATAGCTTATATAGTGACAGACAACAGGAAATGTGTGTAGTGATGTACACTCAACTAAAGACCATATATTCGGAATACTTAGATTTTTCTTACAGTAATAATAATAATAATTATAATAATAATAATAATAATAATAATAATAATAATAATAATAATAATAATAATAATAATAATAAAACACCCGTTACGGTCGTAGGGGTGTCACATTCAGACATTTGATGCAGAATGATCACCACACATCTCTATCCTCTACCATCCTGATGAGTTTGGAAACTTCACACTCTGTCCAGTCTTTGGTATTATCCAGCTATTTCATCTTCTTTACACCTCGCCTTCTTCTACCTTCCACCGTACCTTGAAGAAAATTTCTTGTCATTGTGCATTTTCGCATGCCACGCTCGTAGCGCCGATGTTTAAAAAGTTTCACAATTGTTAACAATGGTTCTTGTTGACCCACTACTACATTAATTATATCATACACAAACACATTGGTCTTATGTTCTCGGTAACAGGTACCCAAAACACACGTCTATATCATTTATTTTCTGAAAGTATTTGAAACCAATGAGAGTTGAATTGTTCTAGGTATCTGGGTATTCGAACTAGTTTTGGACTGGCCACATCGTTCTAGGTATTCCAACTCCGCTGGATTGGCCACATCGTCCGTATGCCAGACAAGCGCCTTCCAAAGAGATTATTCTATGGGGAATTGTGCGAAGGTAAACGTTCAAGTGGAGGGCAGAAAAAGCGTTTCAAGGATCACCTAAAAAGCTCTCTCAAGAACTGCAGCATCGATCCTAGCTCCTGGGAGACTACAGCACTTAATCGCTCAGCCTGGCACACTCAGATCACTCCTTGCATCACGAAATATGAAAAAGAATGAACACTGCGGGCAATCCACAAGCGTAAGAAGCAGAAGGACAAATCCGTAAATTCTCTTACCCCAAACCTTCAGCACTCCTGCATGCACTGCAATAGAACTTTCCGTGCACGAATCGGACTTATTGGGCATCTACGAACTCACAAACTAAATTAGTTAATTACTAATTTTAACTATTATTTTATATATATATATATATATATATATATATATATATATTTCCATCGCATTTAATTGGTTTTTTTCATGCCATGCTCATCTTCGCTTGCGAAGGAGGATCATCATCATCTAGGTATCAGAGAAACATACACAGAACAACGACAGCCGAAGTCTTCTATCTATAGCTAACTGTTGTGCCGCTGACATAGTGATGCCTTGGTGTTCACGTACAGCTAACTGTTGTGCCGCTGACATAGTGATGCCTTGGTGTTCAAGTATTTCTCTGTTGTCCATCTTATGCTCACTGCGCATAGCGTATCAAACAAATTATTGCCAATAATCTGCTTCTTTCTTTCTACGTTAGTTCTCAAAATCACACTACTTAGTAGGACGTAATCCGGAGGACGGAATGCTTTGTGATATTGTTTAGTTTTGTTGCGATATCCGCGCTTGTCGTACTGGTACATCTGACTTCCCAGCATGACCTCTGGGCCACTTTATCTTCCTATATGGGATAGGACAGTTAACTCCACCCCATAACCTACTTAGCGACCTCTTACTATAGGTAAACAGTGTTGCTATTCTTTTCTCCCCTCTCAGGCCCCGGCAACATAAAAGCTTTGACAACATGATTCTTAACTATCCTAACCGCCATAATTTTGCTAAAAACTGAGAGGGCAGCACATAACATCAATACTGTGCTCTGTCATGTATGTTTTAAAAAACGATTAAAGAGGCCTGGAGCCCCAAGCCTCCTTTTATTTACTACCCTATTCCCATACATACATGTGACCTAAAAGATAAGCGGAAGTTGGATGTGTCAGGCCGAAGGATACACATAGGATTGTGAAAATATAAGAGATTAAACTATTTTTCTTCTTCAGCTTTCATTCTCAAACTCCCGCTGGATCTCTCTTGTAACAGGAATATGGTCATACTAGATTTCCAACAGGTTGTAGTCCAAATAATGGAATTGCGTTGTGTCCCGCTTTTATTTGCACAAATGGCCCCACACATCTGTCTTCTATGTGGAAAAATATAGTTCACTCACCGGACCACATCCAGTTAACCACAAGGAGCGCGAGAACGAAAGATGAAGAGCAAGCTATTTCAATAAATATTCACATGTATATTGACTATAAGTATCAAATTTGTTTGCAAACCGTGATTTAGACACCTCGTTCTTGTTGGAGGCTCATCTACCGAAAAGTTAATTAGTTTTCTAAGATTTAATTCTGTCATTTATTTCCTGCCCTCAAGTTTCGCTCGGGTATCTCCGGCAGTTGAGCTGCCTCCACGATTTGACACTCATGACAGCCCCACCTGCGAGACCGCCCCTGTTACATCCTACAGACGGGAATACAGAACTCATTACATCACCACGACGAGATCTTAAATTGACCGCCTCCCGCGAAATTAACAGCAGTTTTGTCTCTTTGCCACCCATCTCTGCTATCACATCTGTCAAAGTCCCGTCCCTGTCACTTCCGCTATAAATAGACCTACTTCCGATTCAGGAAAATGGCCGCGAGTCGGGTTCCTATCACTGCCAGTATATCTGAAACCACCAGGTCTGGCAACTGTCGATAATGATTTAAGTCACATCCGGAACTCAAACCGCTCTTGTCTCTTGGATGAGATAAGTCTGGTTTTGTTAATTGTTGTTTCGTAGTCTTTCTTGTTCCTTCACAGGTTTTTGAATTCAGTAACCGCTGTAATATTGCAGCCTTGGTGTTCGAATATTTTTATGATGCCATCAATCCATCTTCGTCTGTGTCTGCTCCTGTTTCTCTTTTCAGATGAACTTTTATTGAAGACTACCGATGGAGTGCGATCTGGTTCCCTTCTGATTAGGCTGCCTAACTATAAGATATTTTGTGTGCCTATGTATTCTTTGCATGATATTGTTTTCATCAGATTTCTTATAAGGTCTATCCGACCTGCCTTCTGCGTAGAACTTACCTCCAGTTCGATTCATGATCTTTCTTGTTTTTGTTTTATCATTCCAAATTTTTAATTCCATACTTTTTGTTGTAGTAGATATAGTAGTAGTAATGGTAGTAGTATAAGTAAGAGTAATAATAGCTGTAGTAAAAGTAGTGGTAGTAATAATAGCTGTAGTAAAAGTAGTGGTAGTAATAATAGTTGTAGCAAAAGTAGTGGTAGTAATAATAGCTGTAGTAAAAGTAGTGGTAGTAATAATAGCTGTAGTAAAAGTAGTGGTAGTAATAATAGTTGTAGCAAAAGTAGTGGTAGTAATTATAGTTGTAGTAAAAGTAGTGGTAGTAATAATAGTTATAGTAAAAGTAGTGATAGTAATAATAGTTGTAGCAAAGGTAGTGGTAGTAATAATAGTTATAGTAAAAGTAGTGGTAGTAATAATAGCTGTAGTAAAAGTAGTGGTAGTAATAATAGCTGTAGTAAAAGTAGTGGTAGTAATTATAGTTGTAGTAAAAGTAGTGGAAGTAATAATTCTTCTTCTTTCTGTCCTCATGTACCTTTCGGTGTTGACGGGAGAGTGAGAGTACGGTCTTTTGCCCTTCTATTTGCCTCTTCTGCTGTTATATTTCCGAGTGTCTCTAATACACTATCTATCCACCTTTTACGAGGGCGTCCAATAGGTCTCCTGTTTTCGTATCGTTTGTTAAGTGTTTTTTGGATAATACCTTTCCCTTTTGTCTGGTTATGTGGCCGTACCATTTAACTTGTTGTTTCTGGATGTATTCTATTGTAGACTTGATCCCTAATTGTTTCCTTAGTGCTTCGTTCCTGATTTTGTCTCTCAAGCTAACTCCAATCATAAGTCTCACACATTTCATTTCAGTGGTGTTAATCTTATGTATTGTTCTAGAATCTAATGTCCAAGTTTGACACTGATAACACAATGTTGGTAAGAAAATGGTGTTTAAAAGCGCTTTCTTTGTTTCTAGTGTAATATCTTAGTTTCTTAGTAAAGGTGTTAATTGACCAATGATCTGACAGGCCTTATTACATCTTGTGTTTATTTCTGCTTCTTGTTTGTTGTCATATCTCAATGTGCTGCCCAGATATTTGAATTCATCTACTTGTTTTAGTTGTTTATTGTTTATCTGTATGTTGATGTTCTCCTTTTCTCTTGCAATATTCATTACTTCTGTTTTGTCTATGTTGATTTTCTTTCCAAATTGCTTGCCTGCTGTGTCTATTATGATTAGGTGGTCTTGCAGGTTTTTAATGTTGTTGTGGAATAAAAACCTGGTCATCTGCAAAAAAGTAGTTCATTTGCTTCATTAGAGTAGTAATAATAGTTGTAGTAAAAGTAGTGGAAGTAATAATAGTTGTAGTAAAAGTAGTGGTAGTAATAGTAATTGTAGTAAAAGGAGTAGTAGTAAAAGTAGTAGTAGTAGTAGTAAAAGTAGTAGTAGTAATATCAGTTGTAGTAGATATAGTAGTAGTAGTAATATCAGTTTTAGTTGTTATAGTAATAGTAGTAGTATAGTAGTAGTAGTTGTAGTAAAAGTAGTTGTAATAATAGCAATTGTAATAGTAACAGCTGTAGTGATGATAGTAGTAGGAATAGTAATTGAAGTAAAAGTAATTGTAGTAGTAGTATTTTTAGTAGTAACAGTAGTAGCGATGATAGTAGCAGTAATAGTACTTGTAGTAGTAGTAATAGTATTAGTAGTAACATTGTGGATTGTACGTTACTGTGCAACATAGTAAGATTGTAAGTTCCTCGTGGACGGATGAAAAGACTTGTTAAATCACTAAGACGGTGAATGCAATGATAGCAAAAAAAGACACACTTTACGTGTTCCATGCACAGAATTTAACGAGTGTATCTCTAGAGATGAGGAAGGTTTGACAAAAAGACACACTTTACGTGTTCCATGCACATCATTTAACGAGTGTATCTCTAGAGATGAGGAAGGTTTGACAAAAAGACACACTTTACGTGTTCCATGCACATAATTTAACGAGTGTATCTCTAGAGATGAGGAAGGTTTGACAAAAAGACACACTTTACGTGTTCCATGCACATCATTTAACGAGTGTATCTCTAGAGATAAGGAAGGTTTGACAAAAAGACACACTTTACGTGTTCCATGCACAGAATTTAACGAGTGTATCTCTAGAGATAAGGAAGGTTTGACAAAAAGACACACTTTACGTGTTCCATGCACATCATTTAACGAGTGTATCTCTAGAGATAAGGAAGGTTTGACAAAAAGACACACTTTACGTGTTCCATGCACATCATTTAACGAGTGTATCTCTAGAGATGAGGAAGGTTTGACAAAAAGACACACTTTACGTGTTCCATGCACATCATTTAACGAGTGTATCTCTAGAGATAAGGAAGGTTTGACAAAAAGACACACTTTACGTGTTCCATGCACATCATTTAACGAGTGTATCTCTAGAGATGAGGAAGGTTTGACAAAAAGACACACTTTACGTGTTCCATGCACATCATTTAACGAGTGTATCTCTAGAGATGAGGAAGGTTTGACAAAAAGACACACTTTACGTGTTCCATGCACTATAAAACACCTCAGTTATATATTAAAGTGAAAAATAACTTGTTTAAATATGTTATACACTCATTTTGTCACCTTTTTTAAAGATGGAAAACGCCTAAATGTCCCAATTTTAGGTCAGAAAATCTGGTCATCCTACCTTAGCTTCTACGTCAAGGCTAACGATGATTTGAAAAAGCTACATCAGTGTCGGAGTGAAAGTCAAACTGTACAAGTCGCTGCTGCTTTTTTGTTGTGCTGTATGGTTGTGAGAGTTGGGCACTCACTGCGGACGGGACGATTACAGACTTTCGAATACAAATGCTACAGACAAATTCTACGAATTTTCTATAGGGAACATAAGAGAAATTTGCATGTAAGAAATAAAACAGAGTTGTGTCCAGCTGTGCAAGAACCATTTCTTTCAATAGTGAAACGACGAAAACTAGCATGATTTGGACATGTACTCAGACATGATTCCTTGTAAAAAACAATACTGCAGGGAACCGTCGAAGGGGGAGAAGCAGATGAGTGCACATAAATGCATGGACAGACAACATCAAGGAATGGACAGGACACGGTTTTTCCTAATCATCTGCATCGTTGAAGATAGAAATTCCTGGATGACTCTGTGTGCTGAAGCATCCAATGTGGTACTCCTACGACCCAGTCCTGTTACTGATTGATTGATTAATTATTCATTTCTTGTATGTGTCGAATTAGAGGCTACAGAAATGTGGTTTCTGAGAAGACTGATGAAAATACCATGGACAGCCAAGAAAACTAATGCAGAGGTTCTCATTGATGCTGGCGTAAAAAGATAATCATATCAAACATTAGGGGCAGACAGTCAAGGTTTCTAGGGCATGTGCTGAGAAGAACACAGCTTGACCACTTAATAACCACTGGAAATATCATGGGGAGAAGAGATAGGGGACGACAAAGAGAAAAGTTACTAGATGGACTTGTTTCGTGGCACGGTAGAAGCTCACACACCGAGCTTATTGACAACACAAGAGACAGAGATTCGTGAAGAAACATGATCGCCTACACCAGTCGGCATGACACTTGATTGATTGTATGTGTCTCTGTTCTATCTCTATCAATAATACTTTCTTGAGTGTTTTGTTTGTTTGAAATCCCCGGGAATTGCGAGGGATTAGCTCTTACTTCCCATGTGTAGTTTGGGGGGGGGGGGAATTTTTCTGAGCGTTCTTTCATACACATGAGACTTCAGTTTTCGACTTAGTGCAATGCCTATTGAAGAAGTCTTCTACTCAAAGGAGATCTATAATTGTATAGATGGCATGCTACAAACTTCCATAAAAGAACCTCAATATAATGGAATGTCATCTACTAAAATTTTCTATTGCATGGGTGGTTTGTCTAGTGGGCCATTGGGGAGCCCCACAGACGCAGCCGCATGCGTTGTAGTAGTAGTAATAGTAGTAGTTGTAATAGTAATAGTAGTAGTAATATTAGTAGCAATTAGTAGCAATAGTAATAGTAGTATTAATAGTAGTTGTAATATACATTGTAGTAATATTAGTAATAGTAGTAGTAGTAATAGAAGTAATAGCAGTAGTAGTAATAGTAATAATAGTAATAGTAATGCTAATAGTGATAGTTGTAGCTGTAATAGTAGTAATAATTGTAGTAGTAATTGTAGTAGTAGTAATAGTAGTAGTAATTGTAGTAGCAATAGTAATAGTAGTAGTAGTAGTAATCTTAAAAGTGGTAGTCGTAATAGTACATGTAGTACCAGTAGTTGTGATCTATCTATCTATCTATCTATCTATCTATCTATCTATCTATCTATCTATCTATCTATCTATCTATCTATCTATCTATCTATCTATCTAGTTGTAGTTGTTGTTGCTTTTGTTGTTGTAGTGGTAGTGGTTATGGTAGTAATAGCAGCAGCAGCAGTAGTAGTAGTAGTAGTAGTGGTGGTGGTGGTGGTAGTGGTGGTGGTTATAGCAGTAGTAGCAGTAGTAGTAGAAATAGCAGTAGTAGTAGTAGTAGTAGTAGTAGTAGTAATAGTAGTAGTAGTATTAGTAGTAGTAGTAGTAGTAGCAGCAGTAGTAGTAGTAGTAGTTGTTGTTGTTGTTGTGGTAATGTTTTTAGTAGTATCAGCAACAGTAATAGTCTTAGTAGTTGTAGTAATAGTAATAGTAGTAGTAATAGTAGTAGTAATAGTAGTAGAAGTAATAGTAGTAGTAGTAGTAGTAGTAGTAGTAGTAGTAGTAGTAGTTGTTGTTGTTGTTGTTGTAGTGGTAATGTTTGTAGTAGTAGTAGTAGTCGTTGTAGTAGTA